>ML466165.1:24686-91409 GCA_005239535.1 Nicotiana rustica | reverse complement strand
AAGAAGAATTCCAGAATGTAGGCATCTTGTTCTTTATCCCTCAACTCATCAGGTGGTTTGGATAAATCTATTTGCATATCATCATCCCAGCACAATGTGAAAAAATAGTTGGAGTGTGTACCAATATCCTCAACACTAATGACACTAGATTCAACAAAGTATGTATCATCGATGTCCCTGGTTAAATCTAGTATCTTTTCTACCACATCATCATCCTCTGATTTCGGTTCCAACCTGGGTGGTTCTTCAATAGATGGATTGGCCGGCGGGTTCTCTCTTTCCTCTACGTATAGTGACTCAAACTCGAGAGCCTTTTGCCATACCCCTTTTTCCTAAAGTGCTAACACCCAATCTGCCAGTTCTTCACCGTTCATATCATCTAAATTCATCAAACATTCATCCGAAGGGTCCCCAACAGTCAGGGATGCATCATTTTTTTCTGAGATCACATTCATAGCATCAATAAGAGAGCAGTTGGCGAGCGCACTAGGTCGCCTCATAGACTTCTGCACGTTGAAAGTTATTTCTTCATCATTGAGCCTCATCCTAAGTTCACCAGTCTCACAATCGATAAGAGCTCTGCCTGTGGCCAAAAATGGCCTTCCCAAGATTATGGGAATTTCCTCATCCACTTTGCAGTCTAATATCACAAAATCAGCAGGAAATACAAACTTCCCCACTTGCACCAATACATCATCCAGAGTACCGGACGATCTCTTCACCGTCCTATCAGCAAGTTGTAGCAGCATGGAGGTGGGCCTGGCTCTATCAATCCCCAGTCTTTTATATATAGCCAGCGGCATCAGATTAATGCTGGCCCACAAGTCACATAGAGCTTTGGTGAAAGCTAAGTTGCCAATGGTACAAGAAATTGTAAAACTCCCTGGGTCAAACAACTTTTCAGCAATAGGGAGCGTTACCACCGCACTACAAGTCTTAGTAAGGGTGACAGTAGCCAGCTCTTGGAAGTCAATATCAAGTCCTTCATCATTTTAGCGTAACCAGGCATTTACTTCAACACATCAATCAATGGGATATTTACCTGTATTTGCTTTAGCATGTCCAATAACTTTTTGTACTGTTCATCCTTTTGGTATTTGGCCAGCCTCTGAGGGAATGGAGCTGGCGGTCTCTTTTTCCCAGTGATTTGGGACTTTTCTTTCTCAGCCACCGCCTAAACTACCGGCTTCTGGGCTATCTCCACTTCTTTTTCAGTCTCACTTTGTGCACTAGGTTCTCCTTCAGTAGGTTGCACTGCTACCTTGGTCAAGTTTGTCGAATCATCAAGTTCAATCGGCATGGGTACCGGTGTCTCGGCCTGCCTGCTTTCACGATCTCTCTCCAGTTCCAAGTTTAAGTCTCTGCCACTGCAGAGAGTCACTGCCATCAGCTGCCTTGGGCCCTGGTCCATAGGATTTACCTGAGTATCTGCAGGTAAAGTTCCAGGAGGACGATTGTTCACTGCCATAGATATCTGGCCCAACTTTTCTACAATATTTTTAATAGTTGCATCATGTACATCTACTCTCTCATTGATTTTGGCATTTGACCCAATAACCTGCTGCATCATAGCTTCTAACCTGGAAAACCCATCTTCTTGCTTTCCCCCTTGTTGATGCTGAGGAGGGTAGTATGCTTGTTGATGATTCTGATGGTTATAACCTTGTTGTCCCGTGATACCTATATTTCCACTGTTCAGTTGTTGGTGGTGTGGTCTATATGGTTGAACTTGCTGACCCCAGTTATGCCCTCGTTGTCTCTGGCTTCCATAATTCGACACATAATTCATATTTCCTGGATAAGGAGGGTGATGACATTCTGCATTCCAGTGATTACCAAGTGGTTGACTAATGCAAGATGTGCGTAAGACCCCATTGGTTGTGTCTACGATGTGTACCTGCTGCTTTTGTCCTGAGTCTTCCACCTTCTTAGTGAGTATACTCATCTGTGTTATCAAGGTGGCCACGTTCTCTGGAATAGAATTAGATGGATAGAATGGCACTGAGTGAACTACAGGAGTAATGGGTGCATTCCTTGTTGTCCATCCTAAATTCTGTACAATTTTATCAAGTAAGATTTGACTCTCTCTCCACGTTTTGCTCAGAAATGCTCCACCAGCAGAAGCACCAACATTTGCTTTAACAGTATCAGCCAAACCCATATAAAAACGCTGCCCCAATATTTTCTCTGGAATGCCATGATGTGGACAGATAACCAGCATCCCCTTAAATCGTTCCCGTGTCTATTGTAGTGTTTCAAGTGGTTTCTGTCTGAAGCTCAAAATATCATCAATTTATTGAGCAGTCTTGTTGGGTGGATGAAACTTGTTCACGAACTATTTAACTAACTCCTCCCATGTGGTAATGGAATTGATGGGGAGTGAGTTTAGCCAAGTCTAGGCAGTGCCAGTCAATGAGAATGGAAACAACAACAGTTTTATTGCCTCCTGAGTGACATTTGGCTGCCTCTGTGTTTCGTAAATTGACAGGAAGTTTTTGAAATGCTACTGGGGGTCTTCGAAGTATGATCCTGAGAATAGCTCTTTGTTCTGCAATAAGTGCAGCATATTATTTGTTATCTGGAAGGACTCGGCCTGAATCTGAGGAACCAGTATCGCTGTGGCCAAATTCTCAGTTAAGGGTTGTGCCCAATCATATAGGGGAGCCTCTACCCCTATGTGAGCGACTGGATGTACCACGACATCCCCATGATTGTTACGGTTGTGTGGATCTTCCATGTCGGTTTCAGTTAGTTCAATTTGTGGTTGATGTTTGCTTTTCCGGTTGGTCCGGTTTATGGCCCAAAAAACTTTCTCAGGGTCTGATAAGGATTCAATTAGTTCACCAGTCCTCGATGTGTTTCTAGGAACGCACCTGCAACACGTTAGCAAACGTTAAACTTTCAATGTGAAAACAAAAATTTGAAGAAAATTGACTATATTTCAGAATTTTGTATTTCTTCCAACTCAATTGATAATACCGTAAGTTCCCCGGCAACGGCGCCAAAATTTGATCACGCTCAACTATGTCTAATAAAAGACTAAACGGGCGTTGCAAATATAATCTGGGGTATTATGCCCAGAGTCGATCCCACATGGAGTTAACGTATCAAGCAAGTTGTCAGACTACTAAACTGTCACTTGCTGTTATTTAAACTACTACAACTGAATGAAAATATTAAAACTAAAGATTAACTACAATAAGGTGTAAAGTATTGTAATAAAGGTCTAAAGTTATGGTTTCCCCCGTCGGTGAACTGCCTTCTCGGATACTTCTTATAGTTTGATTAGTTGTCTCTATCAATCATGAACACTCTATCTACCATAAATCTCTCTCAAGTAATTATGATAATTTACTAGACACACTCTCTCAAGTTACGCTAGCTAGATTGCATTACAGTTCACTTTAGATTGCACATGAGGTATCGTTATCTCTAATCCAACCTCTAAACCCTCGGTTATGACTTTCGTCTGTACTTTGGGAGTGGTGTTGTTCAAAAAACTACCTCAATATGCACTCTCTCTCAAGAGATACATAATAAATAGGAACAACTTAATGATGGCCATTCAATTAACTACAACAAGAACGTAGTTGAACAAATAGAGATTAATCAACCAATCAGAACTATATTAATAACACAATAAGTTCATCCCCCAACGGGTTCCATCAAAACCCTAGGTTAAAGACATTAGCTAAACATGTTCATAAGAATCAAATCCAAAATAATCTGCATAATTAAACTACAAAGTAACGAATAAAAGATGTACAAATCGATGTTTTACTTCTCTTCAATGGCTTCCTCTCTTCGAATCCTCTTCAAGTTGTGTTTTGGGGTCTATTTATATGTTTAGGAAAAACCCTAAACATGTAGGAGACTTCTATTCCAGCCAGGAAACACTTAAACTCTCAAGAACTCGAAATTAAATGGACATCGGTACCCAGGCGTTTGGGCTCAAACGCCCCCTTAAAGCCAGGGCAGGCCTGGCGTTAGGGCCCAAACGCCCCCCTAACACCAGGGTCAGCCTGGATTTAGGGGCCAAACGCCCCACTAACGCCAGGGACAGCCTGGCTTTAGGGGCTAAACGCCCGGCTAACGCTCGGGTGTTTCCTTTTTGACTCTTAAGCGTATTTTTGATGTATTTGCATCCATTTAGCTCGGTTTCCACCTCCAATGCACCTACACATGAAATAAACTCCATTATGCACATACAAAGTGTATTTTTTATCAATAACACACATAAAATGTAAGGCATGTAACATATGAAACCATGAATTCTAGCCACGCATCACTTGACTTGAGGGAATAGGAATCCCCAAGTCAATTGCTATGTGAAATTGCATGTGTGTGGTTTATAGGTAAGGTGAAGAGTATCTATGCACCACCAAATTGTTTGTTTACATGATCCCCTCCCTGTTTCCAATCTAATTGCTTCATGTTTTTAATTGTTTCATGTTCATTGTTGCTATGATTATTTGGATTATTAATTTATTATTAAGTCCTGTTGCAATTATTTTTGAAAAAGTATTACTGTTTTCCTTGGTTTTATTGTGGTACATCAAGATTGAGCGGGTTGACATTGCTTTACGAGATATATATGTATTCTTGCCGGTTCCATTTTTGTGATGATATTGATGAGTTTATGAAAAGTACAATTTTATGTTTACAAATGTTGAGATGAAAGTGTTGTAAAGGACTTGGCCTGAATTGTGAAAGTTTTTGATAAATAAATAAAATGATAGTGATAAGGGTGGAAAATGATAGTGATAAGGGTTCATGTGAAATAAATTATAGTGATAAGGGTGGACAGGAGAAATAAATGATAGTGATAAGGGTGGACAGGTGGGATCGGGTTGCACGCTGCAACAAGACAGTGATAAGGGAGAATATTTATGTTTTACTGATTTTAGTTACAAAGATTTGGAAACTTTACTATTTTACTCTACTGTTTTCTCATATTCTGCAAATACAGTTATTTTAAAGTAAATCTAGAAATTTGGAAATTTATGTGAGATTTTGGTGATAGTTGAGGCCCAGAATATGCGACTGAGTTATTTTATTAATTGTTTCGGTTTATATTTTCTTGTTTGTGTAGAATTGTTTTTCTTGTTTTTTTATATATCTATTGTCACGGGTTAATTTATAATCGCCCCGCCTTAGCTTAGTCACTACTTCGTCGAGGTTAGGCTCGACACTTACTCAGTACATGGGGCTGGTTGTACTGATACTACACTCTGCACTCTTTTGGGCAGATTCAGGCACCGGCCAGCAGTAGAGATTTTTAGTAGCCACTATTCATTATCCGAAGACACGAGGTATGTCTGTCGGTGTTAGTAAATCCCGAGAGTCTTCTCTTAGTTCGTAGAGACTGTTTTAATATTTTCTCAAAACAGTTATATTATTTCATTCAGCCCATTAACTATAGTATTCTTTAGTAGTTCGTGAATTGTTACACCAGATCCTGGGGTAGCCTCGGAGTGATTTATATAATTAGTTCGTGGCTCGGGTTATTTATTTATTTGTGATTTTATATTTGGAATTATTCTTTGGAAACCATTAGATTAAGATTACGCTAAATTTATTTTATTATGTTTAAATGGATAATCAAAGGAAAGTAGCTACTCGAACTCTAGCATTCGCTTGCCTAGCAAGTGGGGTGTTAGGCGCTATCACGATCCCTAAGGTTTGGAATTTGGCTCGTGACAACTTTTCAAATTCATTAGCCAAACACAAACTGATTCTTACCAAAACCACTTTTTTAAAGTACTTTTGAGAAAAAAAACAAATCTCAAAACAAGCTGATTTTAGAAGCTTGGCGAAACAGGCTATTAGTCTCTTAAGTTGGTGATTTAGTTGGAAAGGTTAACCGGAAGTTGACTTACGGGTAAACGATATCGGAATTGGGTTTTTATGGTTCGGATAACTTTGCTAGGTTATTTGGAACTTAGGAGTGTGTTCGGAATGTTATTCGGAGGTCCATGGTAGAATTAGAATTGGCGAAATAGGATTTTTGGCGATTTTTAGTCGGCAGTGCAAAATTTGCTATCAGGGTCGGAATGGAATTCTGGAGGTTGGGATAGGTTAGTATTTCCATTTGGGATGTGTGAGCAAAATTTTAGGTTATTCAGACGTGGTTTTGAGTGGTTACGGCATCGTTGGCGAGTTTCGGAAAAGTTTAGATATCCTTAGGCTTTAATTATGGATTTATTCGGTGTTTTGATGTTTTTTCGGGTGTTCTGAGGGTTCGAATTAGTTCGTGTGTTGATATATGACGTGTTGGTATATTTGGTTGAGACCCCAAGAGCCTCGGGCATGTTTCAGATGGTTAACAGATTGGATTTGGGAAGTTGAACTGCTAAAAAATAGTGCGGGTGTGATTCCTCTAGTGTGTCCGCACCTGCGGATGGGGAGCCACAGGTGCGATGATCGCAGGTGCGAAGTGAGCATCGCAGAAGTAGAAGTGGAGGCCTAGGCAGCTAGCACAAGTGCGGAAGGTTGGTCGCACCTGCGAGCCCACATGTGCGAGTAGTGGACCGCAGATGTGCACTTGGGACCGCAGGTGCGCACCTGGGACCGCAGGTGCGAGTCTGCAAGTTCGGGGGATGTTCCGCAGGTGCGGTAGTCATTGGGCAGAAAGTATAAAATGATGCCTTTCCGAATTTTCTCATATTTCACCATTTTTGAAGACGGGTTTGAAGCTTTTTGAGGGATTTTAAAGAGGGGTTCAAGGGAAACACATTGAGGTTACATTTTTGAACCTAACACTTGATTCTATGTTGATATTTGATTGATTAATCATGAAATTAGTGGGATTTAATGGTGTAATTTGAGGGGTTAGGGCTTGGAAACTTGATATTTTGATTTAAGGATTTGAGGGGTCAATTGTCGTCGGATTTTGATGTATTTAGTATGTATCGACTCGTGAGAGTGTAAGGATTCTAGTTTTGTGATCTTTGTCGAGTTCCTAGACGTGGGCCTGGGGGTTGGGTTTAACCGAATTCGGGATTTGTGATGTAATTTGATAATTGTGATGTGGGCTTCGCACCTTTAGCATATACTAATGATATAATACTAATTTTGGTTAGATTCGGGGCGATTTGTGGCTGAAGTCGAGCGGCAAGGGCATGCGAAGTAGAGTTTTGGCTTGATTGAGATACGCTTCCAATCTTGGTTCTGAGGGTTCGAAACCCCGAACTACATGTTTTGCGATTAGAATTGGGGTGACACACACGCCAAGTGACGGGCGTGCACCGTGTGATTCGTGACATGGTTCATTCCACGACACCATGTATTGGTTCTCTCTTGTTGATATATGTGCTTCTGTCAATGTAATTGATGTGAATATGCTGGAAATCATGCAAAATACTCTGTTAAGGCCTCACACCGATATTTTTGAGACCCGAGGGGTCGTTTATTACTATCATCTCATGTGTTTCATTGATACTATATACTTAGTCCTGTCATTGTATATCATACCATGTATTAGTCTAAGTAATTGTTGATTTTGCATATTATATCATTGATTCGGGCTAGTTCATGCATTGTGAGCCCATGTGAGCGAGACTGGAGAGTGATGAATGAGTGAGGACGAGAGCCTGGTATTGAGTGAGAGATGTATATTGGATCGGGATGCACGCCGCATCGACATATATGTTGGATTGGGCTGCACACCGCAACGATATTATAATCATGCCTTTGTTGGCTTGATATAACGCTTGGGCTAATAAGAGCCTTTCCGGAGTCTTTACACCCCTAGTGAGCGCATTGATATTGAGGGATGGATCTTCCTTGGACACGGATCTTGTCCGAAGTCATTGATATTGAGGGATGGATCTTCCCTGGACATGGATCTTGTCCGAAGTCATTAATATTGAGGGATGGATCTTCCTTGGACATGGATCTTATCAGAAGTCATTGATATTGAGGGATGGATCTTCCCTGGACATGGATCTTGTCCGAAGTTAGTGATATCTGAGGGATGGATCTTCCTTGGACATGGATTTTGTTCGAAGTGTTCATTCTTGGAGATGGATCTTCTCAACGAGGATGGATTGGCCTATTTCCATCGGTACTGAACAATTGAGGTTAGTGACGTGTGTACGTATTCTGGGATGGGTCTTCCCTAGGACGTAAAGCCATATGCAGTACCGAGTGTTTGTGAGGTGTATCATTATCTGTGGATGGATCTTCTCCTTAGAGCTGGATCAGCCTTCCTCAGTACTAAGTGACTTATGTCTGATGTGTATATATTCTGGGAGAGATCCTCCTTGGGCCATGCGATCCATATACAGTACTGAGTGGACGAGTATTTGTGAGTGGGAGTACATTGTGCATTTCATACTGTTGATGCATTGGCATGTAGAATATGTCGAGGTATATATGTTAAACTGTTCGAAATTGTGTTTATCTTATCGCTTGAGTTTTCTAGTTGACTGAAAGCATGCCTACATTTCTATACATTTATTCTCTCATGAATATGGAGGTTTAGTCAGTCACTACCTCTCAGACCACAGGTTGGGCTTGTTACTTACTGAGTAAGTGTACTCATGTTACCCCCTGCACCTTGTGTGCAGATTCAGGTGCTAGGACCGACTGAGATCTAGTTTACTCTCTGGGAGCACTTCGGAGATTGCAAGGTAGTTGCACGGCGTCCGAAGCCTTGTCTCTCTTCTTCCTATTAGTCGTTTTGTTTATTCTCAAACTGGTTTGTAGTAAGGGAACAACGCCAGATTTGTATTTCCTTTTTAGTTGCTCATGACTGATGACTCCGGGTTTTGGGGATGTATTTAAATGTTTCACCTACCTTTATGTATTTTCAAATGCAAAAACAAAAGATTTATGATACTGGTTGATATTGACTCAAACAAAGGTTTTCTTATGTTGTGCATAGTGAATTGGCTAGCCTAGTACGCGATACGCGCCATACATACATACATACATTGTAACGACCCGGTCAGTCATTTTGAGAGGTAGCACCCTAATCCCAAAATAACTTCTTTCTGCAGATTTGTTTCTGCTTTTGGGTCTTGCCGGATTGATTAGTGTGGAATCCGGAGAGTGTTGGGACACATAGTCCCTAATTATGAGTTTAAGCTTTAGAATTCGGACCATAGTTGGAACTGTATGAAGATGGATACGGAATGGAATTTCGTCGACTCCGTTAGCTCCGTTGAGTGATTTCGAGGTTAGGAGTGTGTCTGAAATGCGTTTTCAAGGTCTGTAGTAGATTTAGGCTTGAATTGGCGAAGGTTGGAATTTCGACGATTTCGGCTGATAGGTGAAATTTTGATATCGGGCTCCTAATTGGATTCCAGAAGTGGCAGCAGCTCCGTAGTGTCATTTATGACCTGTGTGTAAAATTTGAAGGCATTCGGACTAGTTTTGATGTGTTTCGGCATCAGTTGTAGATTTTGGAAAATTCCTAAGTTCTTAGGCTTGAATCCATGTATAATTCTTGTTTTTGGAGTTATGTGATGTGGTTTAAAGGCTCGACTGAGTTTAAATGAGGTATTAGGACTGGTTGGTAGGTTTAGTTGAGGTCCCGGGGGCCTCGGGTTTGTTTCGGATGTTCAACGGGCTAATTTGTAGACTTAGAAGAGATCAGATTTTGCTGGTTCTAGTGTCCTTCTATGCGATCGCGTGAATGGTACTGCGATCGCGTAGGCTAGCTGGACCAGGGGAAGAATTTGTTTTTGGCGTTCGCGTGATCAGGTGTGCGAACGCGTATGTGTATCATCAGTAGAATCGCGAATGCGTGGGGCAAGGCCGCGTTCGCATAGGAGAGAGGAGGCAATAGTGGATGGGAACGTTCCCTACATGGTCGCATAAGTTCTTTCGGGATTTTGTAGGTATAAGCAGGTAAGGCATCACGTTCACGTATTTCCTTCACGCGTTCGCGTAGTGCCTTCTGAGGGCGCGTGTGCCTTACTATACGCGATCGCATCTGGGTTTACGCGATAAATTTAAAATCCAAAATCGAAGGTTTAAGCAAAAATTCATATTTTGAACTTGGGAGCTCGGGGATTAGCAATTTTTGAAGAGATTTTCACCTGGCGATTTGGGTAAGTAATTCCTACTCGGTTTTGACTAATTTCCACGAATCTATGCTTAAATTCATCCTTTAATTTCGAATTTGGGGTGAAAAATTGGGAAACTTTGGATAAAGTTCTTAGACCGAGTTTTTGAGTTTTGATAGAGATTTTGGTATCCGATTCGAGTAATTTTTATATGGTAGACTCGTGAGTGAACGGGTGTCCGAAATTTGTAACTTTTACCCGATTCCAGGACTTGGGGCCGGGGGAATGTTTTGGCATTTTTCCTAAATGCGCGTATTAGCTTCAAATATATTAGTTAGATTAATTTCTTAATCTTATATTTACATTATGCAATTTAATTGAATAGATGTGGGCCATTTGGAGTCGGTTACTCATGGCAAGAACGTGATCTCAGGTTGAGTTGAGCAGTCTACGTATGTGACTTGCCTAACTTTGTGTTGGCGACATCCTTCTTAGCACATTTGATGCTAAATGTTGTGTGGGCACCGTGTACGTGAGGTGACGTGTACGTACACGAGCCTTTATTTAAAAAATCTCATTTTTCCCTTACTAAAACATAAATTGTTTTCTCTTATACGAACTTGCTCTCATATGATATATTGTTTAGTTTAGATTATGAAAGCTTGCTTACGTGCTTAAATGCCTACTTGATTTTTCTGTGCGCCATGCTTAGTTAAGCCCTTATCTGCCTTATATGTGATTAGTATAAACTGTGTATATTCGATGTTATGCTTGTCATTCATCCTGCATAGCATATTTAAATTGGGACTACGTATGTATTTCGAGAGACCCCCCTGTACTGCATATTTACCTTGGGACTACGGGCGTATTTCGGGAGATCCCCCTATACTGCATATTTCCTTTGGGACTACAGATGTATTCTGGGAGATCCCCCTGTACTGCATATTTATTTTGGGATTACAGACGTATTTCGGGAGATCCCCGTGTACTGCATACTCACATGGAACTACGGGACGGCATCCCGGGAGATCCCACTTTGTGATATACTTTGAGTTGAGCCGAGGGCTCAATTTTACTATTTTATTTCAGATTATTCTGTTAACTGTCTAGTTTAGAACTTATCTATCTTCCGTACTATTTAAACTATTTTATTTATAAATCCAGTAGATCCTTAACCTGATCTCGTCACTACTTGACTAGGGTTAGGCTTGGCACTTACTGGGTACCAAATGTGGTGTACTCATGTCCTTCCCTGCACATGTTTTTCGTGTGCATATCCAGGTTCAAGTTCTCAGTCGTGTGGCTAGTGATCGTTGCAGCTTCATCGAGGAGACTGTAAGGTATTTCTACCGCGTTCGCGGAATCCTCTTAGTCACCGTCCATTCCATCTTATAGAGACACTTAATATGTATTTTGTTTTTCGGATTTGTATAGAGCTATAATAGTATAGAAGCTTGTGACTGTGTTATGACAATCCGGGTCTTGGGTATATATATTATACATGCCGAGCAGCGATGTTATGCTTATCTAGAATTTTTTTTTCTGTCTTTACTTTTATTGTATTTAATTAAGTTTCAACCGCAAATTTAGGCTTACCTAGTCGTAGAGACTAGGTGCCGTCACAAAAAACTGTTGAAAACATGTGAAACGGGTGAAATACACATGGTTTAGCATGTGAAAGTTTGTGGGAACATGTGAAAGCATGTGAAAATTGTGTGTTGCATGTGACGGGACATGTGGAGGCATGTGGAAGCATGTGAGAGTGGGACCCAACTGGTCTGGAAGGATGTGAAATTTTGTCTTGGCATGGGTAGATGATTCTTTAGGATTTTTGGGTAGGTAATTTAGGATTATGGTGAGATTAACAAGGATTTAGATAATTGATCTTCCTGGTTTGTCTTCTAGGCATCTTTTCAGAGATCTTGTATAGTGACGCCTGGAATTTGTCGGTTCTTTTTCAGCATGTTCCTTCTATTTTGGATTGTAGGATGTGATCCGTAACCTTAATCTGAGATGTATTGCGTGATCTTTTCCCGGATGATTTCATACGGAGTTTTATATTCTTTTGCTGCTTCTCGGACATTTCCCCAGTGAGGATGACTGCTGGCATTACTACACAAGATCTATGAAAAGATGCTAGAAGACAAACCGAGAAAATCAATGTAAGATAATCATCCTTGTTAATCTCACCATAGGGTAAACCGGGTCATGACAAGTTGGTATCAGAGCGTCAAGGTTCATATGAATCACAAGTCACGAGCCGGTTTATTAAAGTCTCTTGGATCGGTACAGAGACTTCTGTATCTATTTCGGGTGGCTATGTAACGATTAAGAGCAATCACATTCTTTGAATTTTGTTGTCGTGCGAGTTATTGACATCAAAGATTTTAAAACTCTATTCTTTTCTTTCTCACAGATGGTGAGGACAAGTACTGGACGGACCAACGACCAGGTAACCCAGCCCCCAGCCAGAGGCAGGGGTAGGGGTTGAGGACGAGCATGCAGTGCAGCCCGAGCACCTGCGAGAGTTGCGGCAAAGGAGGCCCGACAGCTCTAGTTGGAGGGCCGGCACCTGAGATTCCTGTTGCTGCTCCAGCCTTACAAGAGACTTTAGCTCAGTTCATGAGCATGTTCAGCACTCTAGCTCAGGCTGGACTACTTCCGATAGCTCCCGCTACATCTCAGGCCGGGGGAGGGACACCGACTCCCGCAACCCACAGTCATGAGCAGAGGGTCTAGGTTGATCAGGACCCGGAGTTCATTCATATGCCCCCAGTGGCTCCGGCTCAGCATCATTCTAGGGTAGCTGCTTCTGAGGCAGAGCAACTCAGACTTGAAAGGTAAAAGAAGTACCTCCCACCTATTTCCAGCAGGCCGGCTTCAGATGACGTTCTGGGTTTTCTTGAGGAGTGTCATCATATTCTCCGCACTATGGGCATTGTGCAGATGAGTGGGGTTTCTTTCACCGCTTTCCAGCTGAAAGGAGCAGCTTATCAGTGTTGGTGTGCCTATGAGCTGAGTTGTCTGGACGAGGCAGCTTCACTCACTTGTACTCAGTTTTCAGAGATGTTTTTTCTTGACTTTTTCCCTCAGAGCCTCAGGGATGCTTGGCGTGCAGAGTTCAAGCAGTCGCACCATGGTACCATGACTGTGTCGGTGTATGCAATCCGTTTCAGTGAGTTAGCTCGACATGCACCAGCTTTAGTTTCCACAGTCAGAGAGAGGGTTTGCCTCTTCATTGAGGGACTTCACCCCAGTATTCGGACTAGTATGGCAAGAGAGTTGGAGATGGATATTACTTATCAGCAGGTAGTGACTATTGCCAGGCGAGTAAAGGGCATGTTTTCCAGGGACCGAGAGGAGAGAGAGGCCAAGAGGTCTCGAGAGACTCTCCATTTTTCAAGAGCTCATGCACCAACAACACGCCATGGTAGGGGCTTTGTGGGTCGCCTTGTTCATTCAGATCTTCTAGTAGCCAACGGTATTCCAGCTCCTCCTAGACCTCAGGAGCCCTATTATGCACCGCCAATATCCAGTATGCCTCCAGTTCGAGGTGCTATTACTGGCCCGCCCAACAGGCTAACTCCTATTCAGTCTCAGCCGCAGCGTCCTCCGAGGGTTTGTTTTGAGTGTGGTGACACTCGTCACATGATTAGAGATTGCCCTAGGGCCAGGAGGGGTGTACCTCCACAGTCTTATCAGCCTCCACGTGCTCCGCCGGGTCCTCCGGCTATTCTTCCAGCCCCAGCTGCCACTCCACCTCCTCAGCTAGCTCGAGGTGGAGGTCAGAGAGGTAGAGGTCACCTTATAGGGGGAGGCATGACCAGATATGTCACGACCCCTAATCCATTTGTCGTGATTGCGCCTAACCCAACCCTCTAGGTAAGTCAACTAATAATTATATTAACAATGAAATTAAATGAAATTAATGTACTGATTTTTATACATTTCCCAAGGAGTGGTAGTACAAATCATGAGCTTCTAAGAATAGAGTTTACAAAACGGAAATGAAATAAATATATAGTCTGTTTGAAATATAATCTAAGGCTACCCCGAACAAAGGAGGCAGATGCAACAGGGAAGCATGTACTTCTTCAAATCCAGCAACCATCGTACACAGCAACAATATCAGCAGGCAATGTGCAGAAATATAGTATCAGTACAAACGACACCATGTACTGAGTAAGTAACAAACCTAACCTTAGGTTGAAAGCAGTGACGAGCTATCACAAGATCGGGTCTCATACCGGTATTCTACAACAGTTCACATCAGCATAACACAAGCAGTAAAGAGGTATCTCAGAAGTAAAAGGGCTCAACCCGTTCAGAGTTTCAAAAAAAGGCATGCTTTTTAAATATTTTAGTGAAACTCAGTTCTTTTACAGAAAATGCCAAAAATACAGGTAAGTTTGAAAAATGTGATTTTTCTCAAAATCCTTTCAACAGTAAGTAAGAAGTTTCATTTTCTTTCAAAATATCAAGTGCAAAGACACCTCTCTATACTCACATATCAATGTGTGTAAAAGTCATGAATGACGTGATACTATATAACATGAGGAAAAATGCATTTCTATGCATGTATGTCAAATGTTCATATTAAATGCGATGCAACTCAGTGATAAAACCATATGCAAGCTCTTAGAGCATAAACTCACTCGGTCCTCTCGGTCACTCAGTCCTGCCAATCACTCATATACAGCCCCTCGAGTAAATATCACTCATATACAGCCCCTAGGTCAAACATCACTCATATACAGCCTCTCGAGCAATCATCACTCAATAGGTACCTACGCTCACTGGGGGTGTTTACATACTCAGGAGGGTCTCCTATAACCCAAGCACTATATCAAGCCAACCATGGCATAAATCAATGAGGCCCTCGACCTATATCAAACATGTTGTGACGTGCAGCCCGATCCCACAATTAAATATCATAATCAGGCCCTCAGCCTCACTCATAAATATCCTCTCAATCAGGCACTCGGCCTCACTCAGTCATCAATCTCTCCAGTCTCTCTCTCTCGGGCTCACAAAGTCATGAAACTAGCCAAAAAAATGGTAATGTGATGTATCAATGAATAACAACAGAGACTGAGATATGATATGCATATGAGTGCGTATGAATGAGTATATAAAACAATGAAAGCATATAACTCCACTACAAAAACAATCTCGGTGGATCCAAACAGTATCGGCATAATTCTAAACATGATATCTAACACGGATGACAGCTCAATTACTATATCACATAGTGGAGACACATATAACAACAAGATAGGGCAACTATGCAGTGCCATAGGAACCTCATAGTCCCAATTCACAAGGTGCATGCCCACACGCCCGTCACCTCAATACCAATCACTTAATATGTATTGCGGGGTTTCATACCCTCGGCACTAAATTTAGAAGAGTTACTTACCTCAAACAAGTTAAATCCAATACCCAGCGAGCGAAATGATGCTCCAAAAAAGGAAATCACGCGCATAATGACCATCCGAACGGCTCGAAACTATCCAAAAGCAACTCAAATAAATCAAATAATGCCAAAGTAAGCAAACCCAATCGATAATGGTTGAATCTTTAATCAAAATCCCATAATCGACCAAAAAGTCCTACCCAGGCCCGCACCTTGGAACCCGACAGAACTTACGAAATCTTACAAATCATTCAATTACGAGTCCAACCATACTACTTTCACTCAAATCCAACACCAAACTATGTTCAAAACTCAAAAATTCACTTGATGAAATTTTAGACAAAACCCCCAAGTTTCATATTGAAATCATCAATCAAATGCCAAGAACGAATATGAATTCATGAAATATAACCAAAATCGAGTAAAGAACACTTATCCCAATCCATATGGTAAAATTTCCTCGAAAAAGTTTCCGAATCCGAGCTTCCCAACTCAAAATATGACCAAATGAGCAAACCGTCGATATTAAGTATTTGTGGTTAGCTGTTTTGCCTCGTTTTGCATGCCAAAAAATCTCCAAAACTTTCTGCTGATGCCTCCAGTTGATTCCTTGTGAAATTTCAGTCAAAATAGGCTTTTGAATCACTCCATTTGACCTTATAATGAAGGAGATATGTGGGTTTCAATATTTGGAAATGTGCAGATTTTTAAATACGCCGTCAGTGGCAATTTCGTAATTAATCTGAAAAATCTTGCAACCTAATTCTTAGTAAAATGACCATAAAATCCTCATAAAATATCCCAATTTGACTATTCTTTTTGCTACGAATTTTTAATTACGATACGGATCTAATGATTAAATAAAACTGAAATCGGAGCTCATTTGTTCAATATGATATCATTTATTATTGAAGAAACGACGTCGAAACATAAGAAAAATGAGTCGCAACACAACCCAAACATATCCGAAACTCACCCAAGCCCCTCAAGACCCCGTACGAACATACCAAAAAGTCACATAACATAACACGGGCTTTCTCGAGGCCTCAAATCACACATAACAACATTGAAACGTTGAAACGCTCCTTAAATCAAACTTAATTAACATTCGACTTCAAAGAACTCGCGCCAAAACATATCAAATCAACTTGGAATGACCTCAAATTTCACACACAAGTTCGAATATATTTTACGGAGCTACTCGTGCCCCCAAACTACTGAGAAAAGTGCAAATTTCCAAAACGAGCGGTCGGGTCGTTACAAGATACTATGCCCTTCCAACCCGTTCTGAGGCTGTTGCTTCAGATTCAGTCATCACAGGTATTGTCCCTGTCTGTCATAGGGATGCATTAGTATTATGTGACCCAGGCTCTACGTATTCAAATGTGTCCTCTTATTTTACTCCATATTTGGGGATATCTCTGGTATCTTTGAGTTCCCCTGTTTATGTATCTATTCATGTGGGATACTATCTAGTTGTGGACCGCGTATATTGGTCGTGTTTGATTACTCTTAGTGGTTTTGAGACCAGAATTGATTTATTATTACTCATTATGGTAGATTTTGATGTTATCTTGGGCATGGACTGGTTTTCGCCCCATTTATGCTATTCTTGATTGTCACGCTAAGACTGTGACGCTGGCTATGCCAGGTTTGTCAAGACTATAGTGGAGAGGTACCTTAGAGTATACTCCCGCAGGGTCATTTCATTTCTTAAGGCTCAGCGGATAGTTGAGAGGGGGTGTGATGCGTATTTGGCCTATGTGGGAGATGTCAGTGTTGATACCCTTCCAGTCGAGTCAGTCCCAATAGTAAGCAACTTTCCTGATGTATTCCCAGCTGATCTTTCGGGTATGCCGCCCGACAAAGATATTGATTTCGGCATTGATTTGTTGCAGGACATTCAACCTATTTCTTTTCCTCCTTACCGTGTGGATCCTCCTGAGTTGAAGGAGCTGAAGGAGCAGTTACAAGAGTTGCTTGATAAGGGTTTCATCAGGCCCAGTGTATCGCCTTGGGGGTGCTCCAGTGCTATTTGTGAAGAAAAAGGATGGCTCCATGCGTATGTGTAATCGATTATCGGCAGCTGAACAAGGTTATAGTGAAGAATAGGTATCCTTTCCTCTCATTGATGATTTATTCGACCAGTTAGAGGGTTCCAGAGTATTCTTCAATATTGACTTGCGATCTGGCTATCATCAGTTGAAGATTCGGGAGCCGGACATCCCGAAGACTGCCTTTAGGACTAGATATGGTCAGTATGAGTTTCTTGTTATGTCATTTGGGTTGATCAATGCCCCAACAACTTTTAGGCATTTGATGCATAGTGTGTTCCGGCCTTGCCTTGATTCCTTCCTCATTGTGTTTATCTACGACATCCTGGTATATTCCTGATCACGGGAAGACCATGAGCAGCACTTGAGGACCGTGCTTCAGACTTTGTGGGAGAAAATACTATATGCAAAATTCTCTAAGTGTGAGTTCTGGCTTGATTTAGTGTCATTCTTGGGCCACATAGTGTCTTGTGATGGGATCAAAGTTTATCCAAAGAAGGTGGAGGCGGTGCAGAGTTGGCCTAGACCGTCAACAGTTACGAAGATCCGCAGTTTCCTTGGTTCGGCAGGGTTCTATCGCCGTTTTATAGAGGGATTTTCATCTATTATAGCACCTATGAACAGACTGACCCAGAAGGGTGCTCCATTCAGGTGGACTGAGGAGTGTGAGGAGAGCTTTCAGAAGCTCAAGACAGCCCTGACTACAACTCCAGTGTTGGTATTGCCTACGGGTTTAGGGTCTTATACAGTCTATTGTGATGCCTCGAGGATCGGCCTTGGAGCAGTATTTATGCAGGATGGTATGGTGATTGCCTACGCGTCCAGACAGTTGAAAGTACATGAGAAGAACTATCCAATTCACTACCTCGAGTTAGCAGCTCTTGTTCACGCCTTGAAGATCTGGCGTCATTATTTGTACGGTGTTCCCTGTGAGATTTTCCTGATCACTGAAGTTTGCAGCACTTGTTCAGGTAGAAGGACCTTAATCTACGTCAGCAGAGGTGGTTGGAGCTACTTAAAGACTATGATATCACTATATTATACCACCCGGGGAAGGCCAATGTAGTGGTCGACGCCTTGAGTTGCCAGGGGGAGAGTCTGGGAAGCTTGGCATATCTTGCAATAGCTGAGAGGCCTCTAGCCTTGGATGTTTAGTCTTTAGTCAGCATCCAATTCGTGTCATTGGATATTTCAGGGCCTAGCCGGGTATTATCTTGTGTGGTTGCCCGGTCTTCTCTTTATGACCGCATCAGAGAGCGCCAATATGATGATCCCTATCTTCTGGTTATTCAGGACAGGCTTCAGCGAGGTGATGCCAGAGATGTGTATATAGGTGATGATGGCGTGATAAGGATGCAGGGTCGTATCTGTGTGCTCAATGTAGAGGGGCTCCGGGAGTTGATTCTGGAGGAGGCCCATAGCTCGCGGTATTCCATTCATCCGGGTACCGCAAAGATGTACCAGAACCTGAGACAACACTATTGGTGGAGGAGTATGAAAAAGGAAATAGTTGGATTTGCGGCCAAGTGTCTCAAGTGTCAGCAAGTTAAATAGGAGCATCAAAGACCAGGAGGGTCGCTTCAGAAGATTGAGCTTCTAGAGTGGAAGTGGGAGCTGATCACCATGGACTTTGTAGTTGGACTTCCTCGGACTTTGAGACAGTTCGATGCTATTTGGCTGATTGAGGATCGGCTGACCATGTCAGCCTATTTCATTCCAGTGTTGACCACATATTCCTCAGAGAGGTTGGCTGAGATTTATATCAGGGAGTTTTTCCACCTTCACGATTTTCCAGTATCTACCATTTCAGACAGAGGATCACGGTTCACTTTTCACCCTCAGACGGATGGATAGTCCGAGCGCACGATTCAGATTCTTGAGGATATGCTCTGTGCCTGTGTGATGAAGTTTGGAGGGTCATGGGACCAATATTTTCCACTTGGAGAGTTTGCTTATAATAACAGCTACCAATCCAGCATTCAGATGGCACCATATGAGGCTTTGTATGGTAGACGGTGCCAGTCTCCAGTAGGATGGTTTGAGTCAGGCGAGGCCCGATTGTTTGGTACATATTTGGTCCAGGATGCCCTAGACAAGGTGAAGGTGATTCAGGAGAGACTTCGCAGTCCTTAGTCCAGGCACAAAAGTTATGCGTACCGGAAGGTTTGTGATTTGGTATTTATGGCTGGTGATCGGGTTTTACTTTGGGTATCTTCTATGAAGGGCGTCATGAGGTTCGGTAAGAAGGGTAAACTGAGTCCGAGATTTATTGGTCCTTATGAGATATTGCAGCGTGTTGGGGAGGTTGCTTATGAGCTTGCCTTGCCTCCCAACCTAGCAGGAGTTCATCCGGTATTCCACGTCTCTATGCTCCAGAAGTAACTCGGTCATCCGACTCATGTCTTGGATTTCAGTCCAGTCCAGTTGGACAAGGATTTATCATATGTTGAGGAGCCAGTAGCTATATTAGATAGACAAGTCAGAAAGCTCAGGTCAAAGATTATTGCATCAGTTAAGGTTCAATGGAGGGGTCAACCGGTCGAGGAGGCGACTTGGGAGACCGAGAAGGATATGCACAGCCAGTACCCTCATCTTTACAGCTTCAGGTATGTCCTTAAACTCGTTCGAGGACGAACGATTTTCTTAAGAGGGGGAAAATGTAACGACCCAGTCAGTCGTTTTGAGAGATAGCGACCTGATCCCCTAATAACTGCTTTCCCCACATTTGTTTCTGCTCTTGGTTCTTGCCAGAGTGATTCGTGTGGAATTCGGAGAGTGTTGGGACACATAGTCCCTAATTATGAGTTTAAGCTTTAGAATTCAGACAGTAGTTGGATATGTGTGAAGACGGATCCAGAATTGAATTTCGTCGACTCCATTAGCTCCATTGAGTGATTTCGGGGTTAGGAGCATGTCCGGAATGTGTTTTGAAGGTCTGTAGTAGATTTAGGCTTGAATTGGCAGAATTTCGGCGATTTCGGTCGATAGGTGAAATTTTGATATCGGGCTCGGAATGGGATTCCGGAAGTGGAAGTAGGTCCGTAGTGTCATTTATGACCTGTGTGCAAAATATGAAGTCATTCAGACTAGTTTTGACGTGTTTCAGTATCGGTTGTAGATTTTGGATAATTCATAAGTTCTTAGGCTTGTATCCATGTATAATTCTAGTTTTTGGTGTTATGTGATGTGGTTTGAAGGCTCGACTGAGTTCGAATGAGGTATTAGGGATGGTTGGTAGGTTTGGTTGAGGTCCCGGGTGCCTCGAGTGTGTTTCGGTTGCTCAACGGGCTAATTTTTGGACTTAGAAGAGATCAGATTTTGCTGGTGCTGGTGTCCTTCTATGCGATCGCATAGGCTAGCTGGACCTGGGAAGAATTTGTTCTTGACATTCATGTGATCAGGTGTGCGAACGCGTATATGTACTATCAGTAGAATCGCGAACGCATGGGGCCAGGCCACGTTTGCATAGGAGAGAGAAGGTAGTAGTGGATGGGAGCGTTCAATACGCGGTCGCATGATTTCTTTTGCGATCGCGTAGGTTTAAGTAGGTAAGGCATCGGGTTCGCGTAGGTCCTTCACTCGTTCGCGTAGTGCACTCAGAGGGCGCATGTGTTTTACTCTATGCGATCACATCTAGGTTTACGCGATCGCACGGAGTGTGTGTGCCTTGGCAGAATTTAAAATCCAAAATCGAGGGTTTTAAGCAAAAAATCATATTTTTAACTTGAGAGCTCGGGGATTGGTGATTTTTGAAGAGATTTTCACCTGTGCGATTTGGGTAAGTAATTCCTACTCGATTTTGACTAATTTCAGCGAATCTATGCTTAAATTCATCCTTTAATTTCGAATTTGGGGTAACAATTTGGGAAAATTTGGATAAAGTTCTTAGATCGAGTTTTTGAGTTTTGATCAAGACTTTGGTATCCGGTTCGAGTAATTTTGTATGGATAGACTCGTGAGTGAACGGGTTTCCGGAATTTATAACTTTTACCCGATTGTGAGATGTGGGCCCGGGGGAATTTTTTAGTGATTTACCTAAATTTGCGTATTAGCTTCAAATTTATTATTTAGATTAATTTCATAAAGTTATATTTATATTATGAAATTGTATTGAATAGATTTGGGCCATTTGGAGCCAGGTACTCGCGGAAAGAATGTGATCTCGGGTTGAGTTGAGCAGTCGAGGTAAGTGGCTTGCCTAAATTTGTGTTGGGGACTTCCCCCTTAGGATATTTGGTGCTAAATGTTGTGTGGGCGCCGTGTACATGAGGTGACGAGTACGTACAAGGGCCTTTATTTCAAAAATCTAATTTTTCCCTTACTAAAACATAAATTGTTTTCTCTTCTACGAACTTGCTCTCATATGATATATTGTTTAGTTTAGATTAGGAAAGCATGCTTACATGCTTAATTGCCTACTTGATTTTTCTGCGCGCCATGCTTAGTTAAGCCCTTATCTGCCTTATATGTGATTAGTATAAACTGTGTAAATTCGATGTTATGCTTGTCATTCATCCTGCATAGAATATTTAAATTGGGACTATGGAAGTATTCCGGGAGATTCCCCTGTACTGCATATTTACTATGGGACTACGGACATATTCCGGGAGATCCCCCTGTACTGCATATTTACTTTGGGACTACGGAAGTATTCCAGGAGATCCCCCTGTACTGCATATTTATTTTGGGACTACGGACATATTCCGGGAGATCCCCCCTGTACCGCATAATCATTTGGAACTATGGGATGGTATCCCGGGAGATCCCACTTTGTGATATACTTTGTGTTGAGCCGAAGGCTCCATTTTACTGTTTTGTTTCACATTATTCTATTAATTGTCTACTTTAGAACTTATCTCTCTTCAGTACTATTTAATCTGTTTTACTTATAAATCCAGTAGAGCCTTAACCTAATCTCATCACTACTTGACTGGGGTTAGGCTTGGCACTTACTAGGTACAAAATGTGGTGTGCTCATGCCCTTCCCTGCACATGTTTTTCGTGTGCAGATCCAGGTTCGAGTTCTCAGCCGCGTGGCTAATGGTCGTTGCAACTTCATCGAGGAGACTGTAAGGTGTTTCTGCCTCGCCCGTAGAATCCTCTGAGTCACCTTCCATTCCATCTTATATAGACACTTACTCTGTATTTTCTTTTTCGGATTTGTATAGAGCTATAATAGTATAGAAGCTTGTGACTGTGTTGTGACAATCCGGGGCTTCGGTTATATATATTGTTCATGCCGAGTAGCGATGTTAAGCTTATCTAGACTTCTCTTTCCTGTCTTTACTTTTATTGTACTTAATTAAGTTTCAACTGAAAATTTAGGCTTACCTAGTCGTAGAGACTAAGTGCCATCACGACACCTTTCATAGGGTAAATCGGGTTGTGACAAGTTGGTATCAGAGTGTCTAGGTTCATAGGAGTCACAAGTCACGAGCAGGTTTATTAGAGTCTCGCAGATCGGTATAGAGATGTCCATATCTATCTTCGGGAGGCTACGTAATTGTTAAGAACAATCACATTCTTTGGGTTTCGTTGTCGTGCGAGTTATTGACATCAAAGAAATTAAAACTCTATTCTATTCTTTCTCACAGATGGTGAGTACCCTTACCGGGCGGACCGACGACCAGGCACCCCAGCCTCCAGCCAGAGCCGTCAGAGGAAGGGGCAGGGGTTGAGGACGAGCATGCGGTGCAACCCGAGCACCTGCAAGAGTTGCGGTAAAAGAGCCTCCAACAGCTCCAGCTAGAGGGTCGGCACGGGAGATTCATGTTGCTGCTCCAGCTTTACAGGAGACTTTAGCTCAATTCATGATCATGTTCAGTACTCTAGCTCAGGCTGGACTACTTCTGATAGCTCCCGCTACATCTCAGGCTGGGAGAGGGGCACAAACTCCCGCAGCCCGCACTCCTTAGCATAGGGTCCAGGTTGATCAGGCCCCAAAGTTCATTCCTATTCCCCCAATGGGTCCGGCTCAACATCATGGTAGGGTAGCTGCTTCTGAGGCATAGCAGCTAAAACTTGAGAGGTAGAAGAAGTACCTCCCACCTATTTTCAGCGGACTGGATTCAGATAATGCTTTGGGTTTTCTTGAGGAGTGTCATCGTATTCTCAGCACTATGGGCATTGTGCAGATGAGTGGGTTTTCTTTCACCTCTTTCCATCTGAGAGGAACGACTTACCAGTGGTGGCATGCCTATGAGCTGAGTAGTCCGGACGAGGCAGCTTCACACACTTGGACTCAGTTTTTAGAGATGTTTTTGCTTGAGTTTTTCCCTTAGAGCCTTGGGGATGCTTGGCATGCAGAGTTCGAGCACATGCGATAGGGTACCATGACTGTGTCGGAGTATGCTCAACGTTTAAGTGAATTAGCTCGGCATGCACCAGCTTTGGTTGCCACAGTCAGAGAGAGGGTTCGCCGCTTCATTGAGGGACTTCACCCAGTATTCGGACTAGTATGGCCAGAGAGTTGGAGTTGAATATTACTTATCAGCAGGCAGAAAGTATTGCTAGGAGAGTAGAGGGGATGTTTGCTCGGGACCGAGAGGAGAGAGAGTGGCCGTTTTTCAGGAGCTCGTGCACCAGTAGCATGCCATGGTAAAGGCTTTGTGGGTCGCCCTGTTCATTCATCTCTTCCAGCAGCCAGTGGTATTCCAGCTCCTCCTAGACCTTAGGAGCCCTATTATGCACCGCCAGTATCCAGTATGCCTCCAGTTCGAGGTGCTATTATAGGCCCGCCCAGCAGGCCAACTCCTATTCATTCACAGCCGCAGCGTCCTTTAAGGGGTTGTTTTGAGTGTGGTGACACTAGTCGCATGATTAGTGATTGCCCCAGACCCAGGAGGAGTGCACCTCTACTGTCTTATTTGCCTCCACGTGCTCCGCCAGTCCTCTGGCTATTCTTCCAGCCCCAGATTCCACTCCACCTCCTCAGCCAACTCGAGGTGGAGGTCGAGGAGGTAGAGGTCGCTCTAGAAGGGGAGGCCAGGCCAGATACTATGCCTTTCCAGCCCATTTTGAGTTTGTTGCTTCACATTCAGTCATCACAGGTATTGTCCCTTTCTGTCATAGGGATGCATCGGTATTATTTGACCCAGGCTCTACGTATTCATATGTGTCCTCTTATTTTGCTCCACATTTGGGGATATCTCGTGATTCTTGGAGTTCCCCTGTTTATGTATCTACTCTTGTGGGAGTCTCTCTAGTTGTGGACTGTGTATATCGGTCGTGTTTGATTACTCTTAGTGGCTTTGAGAGCAGAGCTGATTTATTATTACTCATTATGGTAGATTTTGATGTTATCTTGGGCATGGACTGGTTGTCCCCCATTATGCTATTCTTGATTTTCACGCTAAGACCGTGATTCTGGCTATGCTAGGTTTACTGATACTAGAGTGGAGAGGTACATTAGAGTATACTCCCCGCAGGGTTATTTCATTTCTTAAGGCTCAACTGATGGTTGAGAGGGGGTGTGATGCGTATTTGGCCTATGTGAGAGATGCCAGTGTTGATACCCCTCCAGTTGAGTCAGTCCCAGTAGCGAGGGACTTTCCTGATGTATTCCAAGCTGATCTTCCGGGTATGCCGCCTGACAGAGATATTGATTTCGGCATTGATTTGTTGCCGGGCAGTCAACCCATTTCTATTCCTCCTTACCGTATGGTTCCTCCTGAGTTGAAGGAGCTGAATGAGCGGTTACATGTGTTTATTGATAAGGGTTTCATCAGGCCCAGTGCATTGCCTTGGGGTGCCCCAGTGCTATTTGTGAAGAAAAAGGATCGTCGTTTCGTAGAGGGATTTTCATCTATTGCAGCACCTATGACCAGACTGACCCAGAAGGGTGCTCCGTTCAAGTGGACCGAGGAGTGTGAGGAGAGATTTCAAAAGCTTAAGACAGCCCTGAATACAACTCCAGTGTTGGTATTCCCTACGAGTTTAGGGTCCTATACAGTCTATTGCGATGTCTCGAGGATTGGCCTTGGAGTGAAATTGGTGCAGGACAAGAGGGTGATTGCCTACACGTCCATACATTTGAAAGTACATGAGAAGAACTATCCAGTTCACGACCTCGAGTTATCAGCTATTGTTCACGCCCTGAAAATCTGGCGTCATTATTTGTGCGGTGTTCCCTGTGAGATTTTCGCTGATCACCGGAGTTTGCAGCACTTGTTCAGGCAGAAGGATCTTAATCTATGTCAGCGGAGGTGGTTGGAGCTACTTAAAGACTATGATATCACTATATTATACCACCTGGGGAAGGCCAATAGAGTGGCCGACTCCTTGAGTCACCGGACGGAGAGCCTGGGAAGCTTGGCATATCTTGCAATAGCTGAGTGGCCTTTATCCTTGGATGTTCAGTCTTTAGCCAGCCAGTTCGTGCGGTTGGATATTTCAGAGCCTAGCCGGGTATTAGCTTGTATGGTTTCCCTGTCTTCTCTTTATGACCGCATCAGAGAGCGCATGTATGATGATCCCCACTTTCTAGTTATTTAGGATAGGGTTTGGTGAGGTGATGCCAGAGATATGTCTATAGGTGATGATGGCTTGATTAGGATGCAGGATCGTATCTATGTGCCCAATGTAGAGGGGTTCCGGTAGTTGATTCTGGAGAAGGCCCATAGCTCGCGGTACTCCATTCATCCGGGTGCTGCGAAGATGTACCAGGACCTGAGATAATACTATTGGTGGAGGAGGATGAAAAAGGACTTAGCTGGATTTGTGACCAAGTGTCTCAATTATCATCAAGTTAAATATGAGCATCAGAGACCAGGAGGGTTGCTTCAGCAGATTGAACTTCCAGAGTGGAAGTGGGAGTTGATCACCATGGACTTTGTAGTTTAACTTCCTCGGACTTTGAGAAAGTTCGATAATATCTAGGTGATTGTGGATCGGCTGACCAAGTCTGCCCATTTCATTCTAGTGTTGACTACATATTCCTCAGAGAGGTTAGCTGAGATTTATATCAGGGAGATTGTCCGGTTGCATGGTGTTCCATTTTCTATCATTTCTGGTAGAGGTACTCAGTTCACATCTTAGTTTTGGAGGGCCGTGCAGAGAGAATTGGGTACTCAGGTCAAGTTGAGCACAACATTTCATCCTCAGACGTACGGGCAGTCAGAGCACACTATTCAGATTCTGGAGGACATGTTGCGTGCTTATGTCATTGACTTTGCGGGTTCATGGGACCAGTTTTTGCCACCCACGGAGTTTGCTTATAATAATAGTTATCAGTCGAGTATCCATATGGCTCCGTTTGAGCCTTTATATGGTAGGAGGTGTAGATATCCGGTTGGTTGGTTCAAGTTGGGTGAGGTTAGGCTATTGGGCACACACTTGGTATAGGAGGCGTTGGATAAGGTGAAGTTGATTCAGGAGAGGCTTCACACGGTGCAATATAGGAAGAAGAGTTATGTGGACTGGAAGGTCCGGGATATGTCTTTCATGGTTGGGGAGAAGGTGCTACTGAAGGTGTCACCCATAAAGGGTGTTATGCGGTCTCGGAAGAGGGGTAAATTGAGTCCCCGGTTCATTGGGCCTTTTGAGGTGCTTCAGAGGGTTGGAGAGGTGGCTTATAGACTTGCCTTTCCACCCAGCTTCTTGAGTGTTCATCTGGTTTTTCATGTCTCCATACTTCGGATGTACGTTGGTGACCCATCTCATGTGTTGGAGTTCATCACGGTTCAACTTGAGGGTGATATGTCATATGAGGTACAACCAGTGGCTATTTTGGGTCGACAGGTTAGAAGGTTGAGGTCTAAGGATATAGCTTCAATAAAGGTGCAGTGGAGAGGTCAACCGGTGGAGGAGGACACCTGGGAGATTGAGGGGGAGATGCGGAGCAGATATCCTCCCTTATTTGAGACTCCAAGTATGTTTCTAGACCCGTTCGAGGACGAACAATTGTATAAGAGGGGGAGAATGTAACGACCCGACTAATCGTTCTGTGAGATTAGCCCCGTTTTCCCTATTTATGCTTTGTGATGTGTTGCTTAGAATATTATGATGTGTTGGGTCGGTTGGTTTGGGTTCAGAGTGGTCGTGGTGAGAAATGAGACACTTAGTCTCTTAAGTTGGCCTTATGGTTGGAAAAGTCAATCGGAAGTTGACTATTAGGTTAATGACCTCGGAATGCAGATTTTATGGCTTGGATAGCTTCGTTAGGGGATTTGGGACTCAGGAGTGTGTTCGGAATATGGTTTAGAGGTCCGTAGTAGAATTAGGCTTGAATTGGTGAAGTTGAGTTTTTGGCAATTTCTTGTCGGCAGTGGGAAAATTAGCTATCGGGGTCGCAATGGAATTACGAAAGTTGGAGCAGGTTCGTAGCGTCATTCTTGATGTGTCTGCAAATTTCTAGATCATTCGGATGAGGTTTGGTTAGTTTCGGCATTGCTGGTGAATTTTGAAAGTTTGAATATCTTTAGGCTTGAATCATGGGTTGATTTGGTGTTTCGATGTTATTTTGGGTGTTTAGAGGGTTCGACTAAGTAAGAGTTATCATTTATGACCTATTGGTACTTTTGGTTGAGGTCCCGAGGGCCTCGGGATGAGTACGGATTGTTATCAGAGCAGTTGTTGGCCTTAGAGGTCCCGAGGCACCGCAGGTGCAGAATTAGCTAGGCTTGGGAAGGACCACAGATGCGGAGGATGGGCCGCACCTGCGGAGTCGCAGGTGTGGGTTTGGACCCTTAAGTGATTTTGCGCAGGTGCGCACCTGGGACCGCAGGTGCGATAAAGTAGCCGCAGGTGCGGTCATTGCTGGGCAGAACATATAAATAGGACCCTTAGCGAATTTTGGTCATTTTTCCACCATTTCTATACGGGTTTGAAGCTTTTTGGAGGGTTTTGAATAGGACATTAGAGGGTTCTTCGTGGAGGTAGGACTTATGGACTTAAAACTGGTAATATATGATTATTTGACTGATTGGGGTAAAATTTTTGGAAATAAGTGACTAAAATTGGGGGATTAGGGCTTGAAGTTCTAGACTTTGAATTAAGGACTTGGAGGGCCATTTGTTGTTGGATTTTGGTGTATTTGGTATGTATGAACTCGTGAGAGTTTCGGTATTCCAGTTTTGTAATTTATATCGAATTTCGAGATATGGGCCTCGAGGGTCGGGTTTGGCCAATTTCGGGATTTTTTGTTGAATTTGATTATTTTCGAGTGGGCTTCGTTCCTTGGTATATATTAATCATATATATCTGATTTTTGGTAGAGTTGGAGCAATCGGAGGCCGAGTCTAGAGGCAAAGGCATTGAGGGCTATGATTTTAGCAAGTTTTGAGGCGAGTAACGTTTCCAAACTTGGTTCTTAGGGCTCGAAACCCCGAACTATATGCTATATGATTATAATTTAGGTGACGCACATACCAAGTGACGGGTGTGCGGGCGTACACCGAGTGATTCATGGCCTGGCTCATCCTATGGCACAGTCTAGTAGCTGTTTAGGGTTGATATCCACACTTTTATTTATGTGGTTAAGGTGAACATACTAGAAATCATACAAAGTCAAATATTAGGGCTTCACACCGAAAAATGCTGAGACCGAGTGGTCGTATATTTCTATCCCCTTATGTGTTTATTTGATTTTGTATACTCAGTCCTGTCATAGCATATCATGTCATGCCTTAGTCTCGGTAATTGTTTCTTTTATATATTTATCAATTCGGGTTAGTTCATACATTTGTGAGCCCATGTGAGCGAGATTGGAGAGTAATGACTGAGTGAGGCCGAGAGCCTGTTATTGAGACAGTTATGAGATCGAACTGCACACCGCANTTTCGGGCTGATAGAGGCATCTGTGATCCATGTGAGTGAGACTGGAGAGTAATGACTGAGTGAGGCCGAGAGCCTGTTATTGAGACAGTTATGAGATCGAACTGCACACCGCAGCGATACTCTGATCATGCCTACGTTGGCTTGATATAGCGCTTGGACCAATTGTGCCCCTTCCGGAGTCTTTACACCCCTAGTGAGCACATTAATATTGAGGGCTCTTCTCCGTGAGGGCTGGATTAGCCTTATCCTCAGTACTGAGTCACTACGGTCACCAGTGTTTATGCATATTCCGGGATGGATTTTTCCCTGAGCCTGAGAGCCATATACAGTACTAAGAGGACGCATGTGTGAGAGCTGTGAGCACTATGTGCATTTCCACCCTGTTGATACATTGGCATGTTGAGTACTCAGGTATACTTGGGCTACTTATCATATCAGTTATATTCTGTTTTCATTATCTGTCGAAACTGTGAGCATGCCTAAATTTCGTGTACCGTTTTCATTACAATTATTGAGTTTTAGTCCGTCACTGCCTCTCAGCCCGTACTTTGGGTCCGTTACTTATGAGTTGGTGTACTCACGTTATCCCTTGCACCTTGTGTGCAGATCCAGGTACAGCGGGACCCGGTAGAGGTTTTGAGCTGCAGTCAGAGTTCCTTGGGAGGCATCGAGGCAGAAGTTGGCGATCACAGCCTTGATTATATCCTTCTCTATCTACCTATCATATTTAGTTTTTTTTTTTTCCAGACAACTTCATGCCGGCATTGTATTTTGATATTCGATGTAGTAGCTCATGACGCGGTGACACTAGATCTGGGTTCGGGTCTCTCTCTTATTATGTTTCCAATGATGATTAAACTCTTAAATGCTTTATAAATATGAGACTATTGCTGCAAATGTTGTGGATTTTTTAAAGATAACTATTAGCAAATGAAATGTGTGGCTTGCCTGATTTCACGATAGGCGCCATCTTGACTGGGTATTTCGGGGTCGTGAAAACCTCTTTGAGGTTGGGCGGGATACTTACCGGGTACAAGTTATTTTTGTACTCATACTACACTTGCTGTGAATTTTGTTGCACATGTACATATATGTCTAGCAAGCCAGTCGACGCAGCTGCATGGGCGATAAGGTGACTTAGTTGAGCTGCACCTCTCGAGACGACCGCAGCCAGCAGTGTCTCTTTCAGAGTATTGTATTGTACCTCCTCTATTGTCCAACTGTATTCTGGAAAGATTATTGTATTACATCTTATTTTTCAGAAATTGCTCATGCACTCACGACACCGGGTTCTGGGATGATTATGGGATTTATCCATTATTTGAAGTTGTTAAAGATATTAGTTGCTCAGTGGAAGTTCACTATTTGCTATTTTATGTAATAAAAAGAAATGATTTCAAAAATATTAAAATGAGAATTTAATTAACTAGTTAGTGTTGGCTAGCCTGATAGTGGTGTTCGGCGCCATCACGACCTTTAATGGATTTTGGATCGTGACAACATATATATATACACATATATATTTATATGTGTATATATATATATTGTCACGACCCGAAATTCCCATAGTCGGGGCCGTGATGGAGCCTAACATTGAACCCGCTAGGCAAGCCAACGTTAATGTTTATTTACCTTATTCATTTATATTTAACAGATAACAGGTGATGCACAAATCAGCGGAAATAAAAGTGCGAAAGAAAACAAAGTCTAACAACTTGATTAAATGCCATTACGAAAATCATAATACTAAACCAAAAATTTGGTTTCACAACTTCACGGACTGTCTATGAATACTACATATAAGAGTCTGAACAAAACAAATACATCTGTCTCATAATGAGAAGAACATAATGGAAGTAAAGTAGGAGGGGACGCCAAGGCCTGCGGACGCCTGCAGGACCACCTCGGATCTCCAAATGGACTGGAGGCAGCTTCCTCACTCTAAGGTCCGTAGGGTCCTGTACCGGGATCTGAATGAAAGTGCCGAGTGTAGCATCAGTACAACTGATCCCATGCACTGCGTAAGTGTCGAGCCTAACCTCGGCGAAGTAGTGATGAGGCTAGGACACGACAACCAACTAAACCTGTGCAGTTTAATCATATACGTAGAAAATGATAACAACAAGAAATAAGCAGCTAAATACAATGAAAGGGGAACATGCTGAGAGGATGAAATATCAAATAATGGAAATAACGAAGTAGAACAACCAATTAGATATCAATCTAAACAACAGAAGTAACAGCACGAAAAAAACAAGTGCACGACATCAACCTTCGTGATTTTACTCTCATCATCACCAAATAATGAATAAAATGCACGACATCACCCTTCATGCTTTTACTCTCATCCTCACAATAAATTAATAGAAACGACACGGCATCACCCTTCGTGCTTTTAAATTCATAACATGGCACAACATCAACCTTCGTGCTTTTACTCTCATCCTCACAATATTATACATGGCATCACCCTTTGTGCTTTACACTCTTCCTCACCCAAACATATTAATAGCAGAAATTCGGCAAGGAAATCAACAATATAAAATAATAATAAGAACCATAAAGTCCCGGCAAGGGAGCCAACAGTAGAATCAATATCATCCCAGCAAGGGAAACAACTATAACCAGTCTCACTTAGTTATTCAATTTCACAAAATAATTCTCAACTTGAACCAATACTCGACAATGATCAATACCAAAGAAACACCGCAAACATAGATAATTGTCAAATTAAACTCAAGTAATGCTTAATGAAAAATCACCTAAATCACAATATTCCATGCACGGCATGCTTGACACCAACATATAGATACTCATCACCACACCTATACATTTCACATTATACTAACACGTAGCAAATAGGACAAAATACCTATTCCCTCAAGCTAAGGTTAAGCCAAACACTTACCTAGAATTCCACGACCTAACTCAAGCCTCAATTACCGCTTTCCCTTTAGAATTCGCCTCCAATTAAATTGTATCTAGGCATAATCAGCTTAATAATGTCAATAAATGCTAAATAATTCAACCCCAATGCTTAATTATGAGTTTTCTATCATTCTTCCCAAAAAGTAAAAAATCGACCCCGAGCCTGCTTGGTCAAAACACGAGGTTTGGACCAAAACCCGATCACTCATTCACTCACGAGCCCGAATTTTAAACTAGTTTCGGAATCCACCCCAAATCGGGATCTAAATTCCCAAATTTGTAAAATCCCTAATTTCTACCCTTCAAAAACAAGATTTAAGCCTAGAAATCTAATGGGTGTTAATGGAAAATGAAGAAAACGAGTTTAAGAACACACACCTAGAACTTTGTGGTGAAATCCCCCTTCAAAAATCGTACCTAAGCTTCCTTGGTTTTGAAAATTTGAATTTATGGCTAAAATCCCGTTTTTCTACTATTTTAAGAGGGCTGGACAGACCTTCTATGCGTTCGCGTGAGGTCTGTCACGTTCGCATAGCCTTGGCCATATTGGCCTTCGCGTTCGCAACACTGCCTATGCGTTCGTGTAGGCTCACCCCTCCCTGGCCTTCGCGTTTGCATAGGGTTCGAGCTCCCTTAATATAGTGCATTCGCGAGGGCCTAGACTCGTTCGCATAGAGCAACCTACCCAGAACTCCGCGTTCGCGTCGTGGACAGTGCGTTCACATAGAGTACCGAGGCCTCTTTCCCCATTTGTCCTTCACGTTCGTGAGAGATACCACGCGTTCGCATAGAGTAAAACACCAGACACCAGCAAACAACATTCTCACCAGATTTTCTAAGTGCAAAAACACTACGACGCCTATCTGAAACTCACCCGAGCCCTCGGGGCTCCAAACCAAATATATACACAACCTTAAAAACATCCTACAGACTTACTTGTGTGATCAAATCACCAAAATAACATCATAAACAATGAATTTAGCATAAAAATCAAAGGAAAATCTCAAGAACTTTTAAAGTTTCAAATTTCACAACTACAGGTCCGAATCACGTCAAATGACCTCCGTTTCTTACCAAATTTTACAGGAATCACTAAAATACCATATTAAAGTTGTACCAGGCTACGGAATAAAAATACGGGCCCGATACCATCAATTTAAAATATAATCAAATTTTCAAAAACTCTAATAAAATCAGTAAAACAATTTCTTTCAAAAATTCATTTCTCGAGCTTGGGACCTCGGAATTCAATTCTGGGCATATGCCCAAGTCCCATATTTTCCTACGGACCCTCCGGGACCGTCAAATCACTTATCTGGGTCCGTTTACCCAAAATGTTGACCAAAGTCAACTTAAATTCAATTTTAAAGGCACAATTAGCATTTTTCTCAGTTTTCACATAAAAGCTTTCCGGTTATACGCCCGGAATGTGCACGCAAAATGAGGTGATACAAAAGGAGGTTTTCATGGCCTCAAAACAATGTTTTGACTTATGAAATGAGAGATGAATCTTTAGGTCATCACATATATGTATGTATATATGTATGTATGTATATATGTATATGTATATATATATATATATATATATATATATATATGTATATGTGTATATATATATATATATATATATATGTATATGTATATGTATATATATATATGTGTGTATATGTATATGTATATATATATATATATATGTATATGTATATATATATGTATATGTAGTGTAACGACTCGACCGGTCGTTTTGTGTTCTAGAACCTCGTGCCCCTAAATGAGACTTCCCGTATTTGGTTTTACTGATTTATAGCTTGCGGGGACGGGTACTTCGAGGATTGGAGGAGTTCGGGGTGGTATAGGAACCCTTAAATCCACACATGCCCTTTTTGAAATGTATACCCTCATCAAGCCACCCAATAATGTCATCTGAAACTGCCAATGCTACTTAATAGTTTTCGACCTTCCTTCCAGAACTAAGTCGTGACCTCACACATGCAAATCTCACTCTACATGACATACCGCATAAACCATACCATCCTATGATAAACATGAGAACTTCATAATCTCTTCCGATCCATAAGGAACTACACACCCAACTAGTCAAGAACCTCCCATTTGATTCCATTTAGAAGCAAAATCACTATACATCACTTGCACCTCATGCTAGTAGAAATATGCATCTCTAGTTGTGTTAGAAACCATTAGGAACTATCTGAATTCCATTTGTACAACACCAAACCGTTACGACTAAATCCTTCTAAATCAACCAAGCTACGCATGTCACTAAAACCCAAGAGCATTGCTAAGAAACACCTAAAAAAACTCATTACCTCATGAACACCCAAATAACTAATCGTATCCCTTACCATGCTGATTCGACCTACTACCAAGTTGTCCTATTTATCCAAGTTCCTTCTGACTTACCTGGGAATTGGTACTTCTCTTTGCCATAATACCGCATTTCTCACCCCAGAGTCACCACACGAGACCCAAGCATAAAACCATATCGTCTGAGGCTCACAAGCCGCTGAATACTCTCTCAAATATCCCCAAAAGTACCACATTCAAAATACTTACCCTGAAGAGACTTCCTGCGAATCTAAAGCCATTACCTTTACCTTCCTCATACTGAAATGTAGAATCCATGATAATGTAGAAATACCACAAATCTTGACACCCTCCAACATAAATCTCAGTTCTACCCAAAGCACACCTTGAAGATTCCCAATTGCTATATTTAACCTTGAATCAATCAGAACCATTCCCGAGAGTCATCCACTCTACTCAAACCTCAATTGGACTGATCAAATGGACCAAACGACTTGTGCTCCATTAGCACTCCAACATACTAGGAAGTAACCCACACTGCGAAGCAACCAAACAAATTCCTACTCCGCCCACATTACACTTTTTACAATTACAACTCAATCATTCAATAGAACTCATCTACCCATAGAGTACATTACAGCTTGTATCGTGGAATTTCCATTACTCGAGTCATTCCCAGACTCCACCTCTGTAAGCCACAACTGATTCGTCGGTATACCTCAAACTAAAGCTGATACAACACTTAGTTGCGCAATCAACTTATCAATAACAGACTCCCCCACTTGTCCCAAAGCCATAAATCAAGGCAACCAATAACTCACAATGAACATATGCTAACACCTTCACAATACTGCAGTGAGATGCAGCTAAATCCTTCATAAGCTCATATATAACTCAAACCATTTAACATCCCAAATCATCTCCAACCTCGCATTCACCATTGCAATAGCCGTGCCAACTCCCACGAGTTATCTAAACTCAAATTGAAACATATATCTATTACTGGTAAAAGAGAAATTGTTGCAAAACAACATAAGGATCACACAACCTCAGGACACCCTGCGGAAATAGCCCCGCTTACTTAGCCTAAAACTGATCTCTCTCTATATCCTTTCGAAACTCATAGCTATCACGCAATCACTTTATCATTCTACATCTAAACACAACCAACGCCTACCTTCGAGGCATCACAATACGCGTTATAAGAACCTGAAGCTGATGGAAGAACTAACACTGGAGTTGTGGTCAAAGAAATATTGAGCTTCTGGAAGCTCTCTCCACACTCGTCTGACCACCTGAATACCCTCACTGGACATCACGTACCCCAAGAATGCTACAAAACTAAGCCAAAATTTCACACTTGGAGAACTTTGCATAGAGCTTCTCCTCCCTGAATCCTTATAATGCCATCTTGAAGTACGGAGTATGCTACCCCTTGCTACCCGGGTACGCTGGGATGCTATCAATGAACACAATAACGAAGGAGTGCAATTACTGCTGGAACACACCGTTAATCAAATACATAAACACTACTGGGGCAATGATTAGCCCAAAAGACATCACCAGGAACTCATAACACAACAGAAGGATCCGCTTCACTCCACAACTGAACAACATAAGAGGTCTTCCCATACACTCACGACTCGAGGCCATGTGCCAACTCAAGACAGATGTCAAACACTCAATAGTTCTTGCTACATATCCAGCCCATACCTTTTTGTCACAACCAGGCGATATGAACACATTTCACCCGCAAATCACACTCACCATATAGTCATCCAGTCACAATGTCCCGTCAATAAGGACACAATTGGACATATAAGTCCCCAAACACATGTGCTCACACAATGAAATCTTAGAGCTCAAGCCACAGAAAAAATCTAGCCTCAAGTTCTCCAGACTAGACCATTATCAACATGCTAAAATCACATCTCATCCATGGAAGTCACAAGCCGTCGATGCACAGCTGATACCAAGCGCTCATGTGCGCAGTCGAATACACGGAAGGAATTTATGAGTTACGGTTTTGGATGAATAAAATGGATTTGCACGACATGAATTAAAGAATGTGAGGTTTTCCTAAGTGTTCTATAGCCTCTCGAAGACAAGTTCATACGTCTCCATACCGATCCACAAGATTCATCTAAACCTGCTCATGATCGTGAGTCCTATATAACCTAGCACTCTGATTCCAACATGTCACGACCCCAAATCTAACCTAGTCGTGATGGCACCTATCGTGGAACTAGGCCAGCCAAATCCACACTCAATATCGTAAATAATCCTTCATTTATATCATTACTAAACTAATAACCCATAAAGGTTTAGTTTAATCATTTTAAAACAAATAAAGCTACACTGAATATTAAATACAACCCCGAGATCCCGGAGTCACTGGTCATGAGCATCTACAGAAAATATACAACTCTGGAAAGTAAACTCTATAATAGTAAGCAGGAGCGAGCAGGGTTGCGGACTCGTGCAACTACCTCACAAAATCTCCAAAAAGTATCTGTTACAGATACACATATCACTTTGCCCTAGCACCTGGATCTGCACACAAGATGCCAAGAGTAATGTGAGTAAGCCAACAAAGTAGTAATGAAAATAAATCAAGTCTGAGCAGCAAGAAACACATAAAGTCAAATCACCATTTCACAATAAGCACAGTCTTTCTTTCCAATAGTGAATACATTAAATCATCACGCTTAAAAAGCCAATTTCAGTAAAACTCCTTTAAAAAGTGTAATTTCCAACAATTTGAGAAAAATGTCCAAGAGGTTTAGATAAAAATGAAATGAATCATAAGTAACCCCTAGGGCAAAACATGTACCAGAAACTGCCTCTCAGGGCGTAACATCATTCAGAATCAGCCCATCGGGCATACCTCACAGTCCCTCATAATCAGCCCCTCGGGCAACCTCACAATCACTCATAATCAGCCCCGAGGGCGACATCACAGTCACTCATGCCTCCCAATCACTCATCATTCGGCACTCGGCACTCGCACTCAGTAGGTACCTGCGCTTACTAGGGTGTGTACAGACTCCGGAGGGGATCCTACAACCCAAGCGTTAATATCAAGCCACCTCGTGGCATATCATATATTCATAATCAGGCCCTCGGCCTCACTCAGTCAGAAACTCTCAAAAAGCCACTCGGGCTACCAGTAAAATGTGGTACTCGACCTAAAATATTATTTTTATATCTCAAAATAGTGTAAATAAGGCCGAGTTTCGAAATCAGTTGAACATAATATGACTGAGTGTAAATCATATGTCGACACAGTGAGGAAATAGCAGTAAAATCCCTCAAGGGGTCTAAACAAGAAGGCAAAAGGCCCCAAACATGGTTTAGAACCCAAATATAACAATAGTCTTAAAACACGATTTAATATATGATTTAAAGTAAATACGCAACTCAATAGTTGCCACGGGAAGGACCAAGTCGAAATCCACAATTAGTGCACAACACACACTCGTCATCCGGCATGTGCGCCACTCCAAAAATAGTGAGAAAATACGAAGTCCGGGGTTTCATACCCTTAGGGCAAGATTTACAGTCATTACTTACCTCAACCAGCCCGAAAACTACTCCGCGATGCTCTTGCCTCTTGAATAGGCTCCTAATTTCTCCGAATCTATCCAATATCAGATTAATAACATCAAAATATGCTAGGGAAACGAAGCTCATTCGAAAATTATCAAAATTAGGCACAAATCCCTAAATTGGCAAAACCCGCTCCCCGGGACCACGTCTCAGAATTTGATAAAAATCACAAAACTGGAAACATTATTCTCCCACGCGTCTATACATACGAAGAACATCAAAATCGGACCACAATTGCCCCTTCAATTCCTCAAATAAAGTCTCAAGTTTCCATGCCCTAACTTCCCCATTTTGGGTTTAAATCCAACTTATTTCAGGTTTAATCACTTAGAAATCAACATAAAATCGAGTTTTAAAATCAAAAATCTTAGCTCCAAGTGTTTCCCTACGATTCCCTCTTCAGTCCCTCTCAAAAAGCTCCAAAACCGCTCAACAATGGAGGAAAATGGGCTAAAAATCGCAAAGCCAACTATTTAAACATTCTGCCTAGGTGCTCCTATCATCGCGATCGCGGAAAAAGCCACGCGATCGCAATGCACAAAAAAACACGGCCCCTCAACTTACCCTACGCAATCGCGAAGCACTTACATCACAAATCAGGCGATCACGACCCTTCCCACGCGACCGCATAGCACAAATCCTTCCACTCCTCACTAGCTCACTCTCCTCTACGCGAACGTGACCTTGGCCATGCGTTCGCGTAGCACAACATCACAGCCACAGACGATATGCGATCTGACCTCTGTGATCGCATAGAGAAAATTTCACCCCTGCCCAACTTAGCCTACGCGATCCTGGACCCTTCTACGCGATCGCGAAGAACAAAAATGCGTGCAATGGAAACCAGCAAAACTGCTATATCCCAAATCCAAAAATCGATCTGTTAACCACCTGAAACTCACCCGAGGCCCTCGGGACCTTAACCAAACATGCCAACACTTCCCATAACCTTATTCAAAATTAGTCGAGCCCTCGAAACACCCAAAACAACGCCAAAACACTAAAATCACACCGGATTTCTAAATTTCTCCAATGATGTCGAAACCAACCAAAACACGTCCGAATGACCTAAAAATTTGGACACATGTCCAAAATGGCACTACAAACCTGCTCAAACTTCCAGAATTCCATTCCGACCCCGATAGCTAATTTTCCACTGTTGATCGGAAATCGCCAAAAACTCAATTTTTCCAACTCAAGCATAATTCTACTCCGAACATCAAAAACCACATTCCGAACACACTCCTAAGTTCCAAATCACCTAACGAAGCTATCTGAACCATAAAATCTACATTCTGGGGTCTTTTACCAATAAGTCAACTTCCAGTTGACTTTTCCAACTATTTAACCAAGTTAAGAGACTAAGTGTCTCATTTCTCTCCAAAAATCACTCCGAACCCGAGCCAACCAATCTAACACAACATAATGAAGATGAACCACATATAATGAACCAGAAATGGGAGAAACGAGGCTATTACTCTCGGAACGACCGACCGGGTCGTTACACATATTCTTTTGGTGATGTAATTAATTTAAGTTGACTTTTGGTCTTTGTATCTTAATTTCCCTGCTATGTGTTATATTCCATGCGTAATGGATGAACTACTTTGAAATAACGGAAGGATTTAAATGAAAACATACTAGATTCACTAAATAATTACTATTGACTTACCTGGCAACAGTGTTGGGCGCAATCGCGACCTAGATTAGGATTTGGGTTATGACGTAGGTTTACGTAGGTCTCACGAGTTACGGGCAAACCCAATTGAGTCTTGCGGATCAATATGGAGACATTTGTATTTATCTTTGGGAGGCTATAGGGTGTTAGGAAATATTTTTTATTCATCTTCTATCGCGCAGTTGATGGTATGCTAAATCTTACTCTTCTATTCTCTCACATATGGTGAGGAAGTGCGCAGCCGATGTTCCGGACCTGGGAGGGGCCGCTACCCCCATCGTCAGAAGCCGTGGCAGAGGCCAGGGGAGGGAACTGGCCTGAGGTAGGGGATGAGGGCGTGCCAGAGCTGCCCTAGTTGCACACTAGTGAATCTAGTGGAGGATCCTATCACTGAGGATCAGGGCGAGGCGCCCAAAGCAGATCCTGCCCCGTTGGACTTCATGACGGTGCCGGGATTTCAGGATGTTATGGGCCGTATGATGCGGTTCATGGATACTATGACTCAGGCTGGTTTATTTCCAGCGGACCCGCCACATCTCAGGTAGGAGGGGGAGCACAGACCCCTACTGCCCATGCTGCAGGACATGCAACTGTAGTTTATCAAACCCCGGGTACACTGCCCGCAGGTGGGGTCCATCCAGTAGCAGCAGCAGTACCTGAGCCTAGACCAGCTGCGGACGATGATTCGCAGAAGTTATTAGACAGATGGACCACACTGCACCCTCCTATCTTCGGAGGCGAGCGTCATGACTATGCTCAGGATTTTATTGAGAGGTGCAGGGACGGGCTGTACAATATGAGGATACTAGAGTCCCATGGAGTTGACTTCACTACTTTCCAGCTAGAAGGCATGGAACATAGATGGTGGCAGTCTTATGTTCTTGGCAGATCATCAAATTCTCCTCCTATCACTTGGGAGAAGTTCACTTAGCTATTTCTGGACAGGTATATTCCACCCTCTGAGAGCGAAGAGTTGCGGTATCAGTTTGAGCAGGATAAGAGAGCTCAGTTTTCTGTTGATTTCAGAGGTGCTCCAGCTAGGGGCAGAGGTCACTTTGGTAGTGGAAGCCTAGCAGGATTCTGGTTTTGTGATTTTTATCGAATTCTCAGACGTGGCCCCGGGGGCGGGTTTGGCCAATTTCAGGATTTATGCCTAATTTTGATATTTTTCGAGTGAGCTTCATTTCCCTAGCATATTTTGATGTTATTAATCTGATTTTGGATAGATTCGGAGAAATTAGGAGCCAATTCGAGAGGCAAGAGCATCGCACAATAGTTTTCGGGCAGGTTGAGGTAAGTAATGACTGTAAATCTTGCCCTGAGGGTATTAAACCCCGAACTTCGTATTTTCTCACTCTTTTTGGAGTGGCGCAGATGCCAGATGACGAGTGTGTGGCGTGCAATGACTTGTGGATTTGGACTTGGTCCTTCCCATGGCAACTATTGAGTTGCATAACTTTAAATCATATGTTAAATCGTGTTTTAACACTATTGTTATATTTTGGTTGTAAGCCATGTTTGGGTCCTTGTGCCGACTGTTTAGACCCCTTGGGAGCTTTTACTGCTATTTCCTCACAGTATTGACTTAAGATTTTCACTCAGTCATATTATGTTTAACTGGTTTCGAAAATCGACCTTATTTACACTATTTTGAGATATAAAAATGATGTTTTGGGTCGAGTACCCCATTTTACTGATAGCCCGAGTGTATTTTTGAGAGTTTCTGTCTGAGTGAGGCCAAGGGCCTTATTGTGAGGATATTATATTCCATGAGGTGGCTTGATATTAGCATTTGGACTGTAGGATCCATTCCGGAGTCTGTACACACTCCCAATAAGCGCAGGTACCTACTGAGTGCGAGTGCCGAGTGCCGAGTGACGAGCGATTGGGACGCATGAGTGACTGCGAGTTTCCCGAGGGGCTGATTATGAGTGACTGTGAGGTTTCTCGAGGGGCTGATTATGAGGGACTGCGAGGTATGCCCGAGGGGCTGATTCTGAATGATGTTACGCCCTGAGGCAGTTTCTGACACATGTTTTGCCTTAGGGGATACTTATGATTCATTTCATTTTTACACTAAACTTCTTGGTCATTTTTCTCAAATTGTTGGAAATTACACTTTTCAAATGAGTTTTACTGAAATTGGCTTTTGAAGCGTGATGATTTAATGTATTCACTGTTGTAAAGAAAGACTGTGCTTATTGTGAAATGATGATTTGACTTTATGTGTTTCTTACTGCTCAGACCTGATTTATTTTCATTACTACTGAGTTGGCGTACTCATATTACTCCCTGCACCTTGTGTGCAGATCCATGTGCTAGGGCAGAGTGAGTTGTGTATCTGTTACAGAGAATTCTCGGAGATTTTGCGAGGTAGTTGCACACGTCCGCAGCCCAGCTCTGTCATGCTTACCGTTATAGAGTTTACATTCCAGAGTTGTATATTTTCTGTAGATTCTCATGAATAGTGACTCCGGGATCTCGGGGTTGTATTTAATATTCGGTGTAGCTTTATCTATTTTAAAATAATTAAATGAAAGTTTTATGGTAATTAGTTTAGTAATAATATAAATGAAGGATTATTTACGATATTGAGTGTGGATTTGGCTGGCCTAGTTCCACGATAGGCGCCATCATGACTAGGCTAGATTTGGGGTCGTGATAAGTTGGTATCAGAGGCTAGGTTACATATGACTCAGCGGTCATGAGAAGGCTTAGTAGAGTCTTGTGGATCGGTACGGAGACGTCTGTACTTATCTTCGAGAGGCTATAGAACCATTAGGAAAACCTCACATTCTTGAATTCTTGTTGTGCGAATCCATTTGAGGCGGGATTCTTTCTGTGGCTTAAGCACTGAGATTTCATTGTGTGAGCACATGTGTTTGGGGACTTATATGTCCGTTGGTGTCCTTATTGATGGGACTTTGTGACTGGATGACTATGTGGTGAGTGTGATTTGAGTGTGAGATGTGTTCATATCGCCTGGTTTTGACAAAAAGGGATGGGCTGGATATGTAGCAAGAACTATTGAGTATTTGACTTCTGTCTGGAGTTGGCACATGGCCTCGAGTCGTGAGTGTATAAGAAGATCTCTTATGTTGTTCAGTTGTGGAGTGAAGCGGATCCTTCTATTGTGTTATGAGTTCCTGGTGATGTCTTTTGGGATGATCATTTCCCCAGTAGCGTTCATGTATTTGATTAACGGTGTGTTCCAGCAGTAATTGCACTCCACAACGGTGTGTTTTTGCATCTGGTTTCTCTACCCTTCATCGCGATCGCAGAGTGAAGGATGCGATCGCGTAAAGGGAAAGTCTGAGGCTGTTGGTTTCTTCTTCGCGTTCGCGGACATGGGTCTGCGTTCGCCTAGGGTGAGGCAAGTGGAGCATCACTTTCACGTAGGGGAGTATGTGATCGCGTAGTGTTGGGTCTAAGTTGAGGCAGGATGGTTGCCTCTTCGCATTCGCGAGGTAAGTTTCGGTTCATGTATGTGCTTCAGAAGTGAGTAACGGTGATAGAGAATGGTATTATACGAACGCGTAGGGATAATTTGGAAGTGTCATTTTGTGTTCTTCGCGATCGCGTGTCTATCTCCGCGATCGCAGTGAGTAATGCACCAGGGCAGAAAGTTCTATATCCAAATGAGGGTTTGGTCCATATTTTCAAAAACCCATTAGAGAGCTCGGGAAAAGGTTAAATTTGAGGAGATTTTCAGTGAAGTAATTGGTGTAAGTATTCTTCACACATATTTGGTTTAATTCCATGATTTAATCTTGATTTTCATCATTTAATTAGAGAAATTAGAGTGGAAATTGGAGAAAAATGGGAGGAAAGTTTGGGGATTCTTTTGGGGATTTGAATGGCAATTGAGGTCGGATTTTGATGAATTTGTTATGGTTAGACTCGTGGGGAAATAAGGATTCTACTTTTGAGACTTTTATCAAATTCCGAGATGTGGGCACGGGGGTCGGGTTTGGCTAATTTTGGATTGTTGCTTAATTTTGATCATTTTCGAATGGGCTTCGTTCCTTGGCATATTATAATGATATAAATCTGATTTTTGGATAGATTCGGAGAAATCGGAGGCCGAGTCTTGAGGCAAAGGCATTGTGGGCTAGGATTTTAGTTGGTTTGAGGTAAGTAATATTTCCAAACTTGGTTCTGAGGGTTCAAAACCCCGAACTATATGCTATGTGATTATAATTTAGGTGACACACATCCCAAGTGATGGGCATGCGGGCGTAGACCGAGTGATTTGTGGCCTGGATCATCCCATGGCACCGTCTAATAGCTATTACAGACTTATATCTACACTTCTATTAATGTGGTTATTTTGAACATGCTATAAATCATGCTAAGTACAATGCTAAGGCTTCACGCCGAAAATGTTGAGACCCGAGTGGTCCTATATTTCCGTCTCCTTATGTGTTTTTATTGACTTTATATTCACTCAGTCTTGTTATATCATATCATATCATGTCTCAGTCTCGGTAATTGTTAAATCTTTTACATTATCATTAATTTGGGCTAGTTCATGCATCTGTGAGCCCATGTGAGCGAGACTGGAGACTAATTACTGAGGGAGGTCGATAGCATGTTATGGAGAGATAGTTATGAGATCGGACTGCACACCGCAGTGAAATTTTGACCATGCCTTCGTGGGCTTGATATAGCGCTTGCGCTAATAGGATCCCCTCTGGAGTCTTTACACACCAGTGAGCGCACTGATATTTGAGGGATGGATCTCCCCTGGACATGGATCTTGTCCGAAGTGATGATATTGAGGGATGGATCTTCCCTGGACATGGATCTTTTCCGAAGTGATGATATCGAGGGATGGATCTTCCCTGGACATGGATCTTGTCCGAGCGTTGTATTGTGGAGATGGATCTTCTCTGTGGGGCTAGATTGGCCTACCTCAGTAGTGAGCGACTACGGTCACCTATATTTATGTATATTCTGGGATGGATCTTCCCTGGGCCCTGAGAGCCATATACAGTACTGGGTGGACTCATATGTTAGATATTGTGAGCACTATGTGCATTTTATACAGTTGAAATATTGGCATGTAGAGTATATTGAGTTATACATGAGTTACTGATCATATCTGAATCATTCTGTTCTCTTTCATGGTCTGTTAGAACTGTGAACATGCCTAGATTTCATACACTATTTTCATTACATTTATTGAGGTTAAGTCTGTCACAACCTCTCAGCCCATAGTTTGAGTTCGTTACTTCTGAGTTGGTGTACCCACATTACCCCCCTGCACCTGTGTGCAGATCCAGGTACATCGGGACCCGGTAGCGGTTGCTGAGTTGCTGTCACAGTTTCTTTTGGAGTCTTCGAGGTAGTAGTTGGCGATCGCAGCCTCGTTTTCTTCTTACTTACCTTCCTATCGCATTTTATTAGTTCAGACAGTATTATGTCAACTTTGTATCTCGAATTTTTATTTATAGTAGCTCATGATCGGTGACACTAGATCGGGGATTTGTCTAGTTGGGTTGTAATGATGTTAAACATTTTAATGCTTTATAAAATGAGACTGTTGGATCAAGAAGCTGAATGGTTTTAAAGATTGACAAGTGAACTCAGAGATGAACCAGGTCCATCACTGGAGACATAGACATGCAGAGGTAATGGCACGTGAAGTGATCGCACACAGGAGATAAGCACAATCAGTGATCTGAAGATATATCTCCTGGTCGAAAAGGTTGTAAATTGATAGGGAGATGGACTCCTTATTCAGTAAAAAGAGGATCTAGGGAGTTGAGATCAACTAGAACTCTTCCACCAAGAAAGAGTTGCATCAGAATTGGAAGAGCTGCATCCTAATTCTAGTATATCTCCTTTTCTACGGATGTCACACCTCTTTTTTCACCCCTGTGAGGGTAATAAGGGAGTTTTTAAAATTAAAGTGACATTATTCGGATTTGGGATTTATTTTAGTTTTCAGAGTCGCCACCCAAATTTTTGACGATGTTCCGGGACACCGTTTTATTTTAAAAATCCAAAATCGAGGAAATTTTGACTCTGTTTTAAGTTGTCTGCGACCAGAAATCCGAGTAAGGAATTCTGTTAACCCGAGAAAAGGTGTTAGGAATTCCCGAGTTCCGTGGTTCTAGCACGGTCACTTAACTATTAATATTTGGCCTAAATTATCTGATTATTTACATATTTTAGCCGATTGTTCATTTTGCCTTTTTACTTTTAACCGCTTTTAGTGTTTATGAATTATTCTGAAATAACTCACGATGGCGTGCCCTTGTCGTTTTTTGACACATTACAACAGCGCCACATGAAATGCGCCTGCAATTACAACGTGTGATTTTTATTATTGTTTCGAGTTAGAGTCGGGGACATGAGTTGCCACATCCGAGAGTAGATTACATAATCATGACTATTCCACGGGAATCATACCCATAGCCACGATGTTTATTATTAATCGCGCCCAAAGCGAGCTACGATGTTCAAAGTATTTATTCTATACTAATATGGGATTATTGTAAGGCCAAGAGTTTATGAATTTTTATTGGGAAGAGGTATAAATTTCTATTTTTATTATTATCTCAGCTTTGGGCTCAACTTGTATTTGAACCCGAGCCAAATCCTTGTTGCGACATATTAGATCTAAAAGTCCAAAATCTCGTTAATTTCACATTAAAATCACAAGGCCTAATGATTCTAATACACCACAATTTCTTCAACTTAAGACTCTATTTTTTTTAGCTTTTATATTAGATAACAGACTAACATTAAACTTAATAACATATCTTCTATCATAAAACAAGAAATAAAAATAATGAAAAAACAAGTAACACAACATCAACCAAGGAACAAAATGCTAATATAAACATTGTTGATAAAATGAATTTCTGTAAAGAATTGACCTATTTACTTTCTTAGCCTATCATGGATTTATCAAATTAATTAAACTAACAGGTTGAATGAGAAACTCATATTTCAGTTTCTTGCAAAATTGATTTCAAACAACCAAACAAAAAAAAAAGTAGTACTACATTTAGATAGACTTAAACCAAAGCAGAGCATTGTAAAAAAAGAAACAGTAAATGAGAAAGAAACGAATCCTTTGTTGATAGGTTCTAACCTTTTGCTGCATATTTTTCGCCATGTACAGTGAAATAAGACCTCTAAAATAGCAAATCGAAGCGAACGAACCATTTCCCCAAACCTCGAACGCTCCCTCACTTTAGCGATGATTTCGGGACTGATTTTGCACTTATTTTCTTGAAGATGTTTCGCTGGGTTTTGAGCTAATTGTGGGAGGTGTTTCTGCTGCATTTTTGGTTGGTGTTTAGAGCCAGTGTTGTAGCTGTTTAGTCTATGTTTGGTGGCTGTTTTTCAGCAGCATTTCTGGTGGGAAAGGGTGGTTGTTTCGCTGAAGTTCAGGGTCGTTTAGCGCGGTATTTTCAGGAGTGTTTGGGTTTTTTTTTGCTGGGTTATAGGACTGGTTTTCAGAGGTTCACAGGGCCGTTTTTGCTGTATTGTTTGATGCTATTTCGAGGCTATTCGGCAGCTTCTTTCGGAAGATTTTGAAGCTCCTTTTCAGTGGAGTTCGGGCTGATTTTGAGACTCTTTTAGTGGAGATTCAAGGGCTGTTTTGGGTGGTTTTCATGGGTGATTTCAGAATTGTTTTATAGTGTTTTTGGATTGAAGAGCATAAGTTAGCGATGAAGAGGAGGAGCTGCTATTTTTCAGTGAAGAAGACGAGGAAGGCTGCTCAAAATTTATAGCTGCTAGAGTTTATTTTTACTCTGCTATTTTCTATATCCAGCCGTTCCTCTCTGTTTTTTTCCAAGGTGCTGCGCAGCTTCTTCTTAGCTCTCTAGGGTTGCTCCTCATCTGTGTGTGTGTAAGAAGAAGAGACTTGAGGTCTTTTTTATATTAGGGGTCTTCTAGGTTAAGGGGTATGGGCTTAGGAATCATGCGCTTGGTCCATGTCTTGTTAGATTTTAAATTTGGGCTAAGACTACAATGATATAATGTATTTATAAATATTAAGAATTATTCTTAATTGATTTTAATTAATTATTATATTTAAAATAAAACTAAGAATTAAAGTTGAAACTATATTTGTTTTTTAGTATTTTTCAAAGATTATATAAAATAAAAATCATAATAAAATAGTATGACTACAAAATGAAATTATTTTTTTATAATTTTAGTTTTTGTGATAAAATAAAGTAAAAACTAGTTAAAATAGCGATATTAGACCTAAACTAAATATTAAAACGCTGATATAGGTAAAATTTCGGGGAGGGTCAAAACTTACATGTCTACAGCTGCCCCTCTTTGACTGGAAACACGAAGAGTTTTCAGGCAAAGAACGACGAGACAGGTTTTTTGACCCGACCCTTATTTAGAGAGACCTAAAAATAAAAGAAAGGAGAATGTGACCGAGTCCTGGTTTTGGACAGCCTACATATCCCGGGTTATAAGTGAATCTGGTCGCGTGTAGTTCAAGAAGTTTCTGAGTGATGGAGAGGATGAGGGACTCGAGTGAGGTTCCGTTCCGTCGAGGTTCCGATCCGCGGTCCCATTATTACATCAAAATCAAAAAGAAAAGACTAACTAAGCCTATCAGCTACGAGTTACAAGATTCCTATCTATGAGTCTTCTGAAGCTTGGTCTTGAGTCTTGGTTGGTTCTTCATACAGACTTTAGATTTGAACCTTGATACTTGTTAGATGTAGATGCTAATTTCGTCTTTTTGTCCTCCGGATCAAGGAAGGATATACAGAACGGATGACTTCAATCTCGTCCTGAATAGTCCACGTCTTCCCCGCTTCGGCACTTTTGATTCAACCTTCTCTTTCTCTCTTTTATTCTGGATAAAAACTTCTTCTTTTGGTCGTCTGGAATCCATTGTCCTAAAATGTAACATGTGCAAAATCAAGAACGAACAAAATTTTCTGCCCCAGTTTTCACTAAAATAATTTCGTGAGTTATTGTAATGAAATATATGCTACTTTATTATTGAAAGTAATGAAAAACGGGAATTGTACATCCGGAGTGCATGTAGACTAGGTAGTGGATACCCTATGTTGGAAAATGAGACTACTGAATTGTGTATCTATGCTAAAATGAATGAAGAAGGAATTTTTTTATTTAATTTTTTTTTTGTAGGAGAAAGATTCATCAGACTTAGATTTTGATCCTCTTCTATCTTAGGAGAAAGATTCATCGGACAAAGATTTTGATCCTAGGAGAAAGATTCATCGGACTAATATTTTTATCCTAGGAGAAAGATTCATCAGACTAAGATTTTGATCCTAGGAGAAAATTCATCAGACTAGGTCTTCTATCTTAGGAGAAAGATTCATCGGACTAAGATTCTGATTCTAGGAGAAAGTTCATCAGACTAGGTCTCTTTTTTATTATCTTAGGAGAAAGATTCATGAGACTAATATTTCTATCCTAGGAGAAAGATTCATTAGACTAGGTTTTCTTATCTTAGGAGAAAAATTCATCAGACTAAGGTTTTTTTTTATTATCATAGGAGAAAGATTCATCAGACTAAGATTTCTATGCTTGGAGAAAATTCATCAGATTAAGTGTCTTTTTTTGTTATATTAGGAGAAAGATTCATCAGACTAAGATTTCTATCCTAGGAGAAAGTTCATCAGACTAGGTTTTCTATCGTAGGTGAAAGATTCATCAGACTAAGATTTCTATCCTAGGAGAAAGTTCATCAGACTAGGTTTTCTATCGTAGGTGAAAGATTCATCAGACTAAGATTTCTATCATAGGAGAAAGTTCATCAGACTAGGTTTTCTATCTTAGGAGAAAGATTCATCAGAATAAGATTTCGATCCGAGGAAAAAATTCATCAGACTAGGTGTATTTTTTTTGTTATCTTAGGAGAAAGATTCATCAGACTAAGATTTCTATCCTAGGAGAAATTTCATCAGATTAGGTTTTTTTTTTTTGGTATCTTAAGAGAAAGACTCATCAGACTAAGATTTTATTGGGAGAAAATCCACCAGACTAAGACTTTTTATCCTAGGAGGAAAAATGTGAAGATCAATGGCAACATTTATGCAGACTAGCAAGACAAATAACGTCAAAGATTTGAGAAACTTCCCTTTGTCGGCTCTTCTCTTCTCTTCTCTTTTTCTTTTTCTTTCTTTTCTTCTCTTTTTTTTTTTGAACCAACTTCCCTGCACTACTTTGTTCCTGTTTCAAATAAAGAAAATTTTGTCAGTTTTAAAAGTGGTGGTCAGTTTGTGGCCTTGAGTCTTGGGCAGCTTGGCTCAATCAGCTTGAGTCAGTATCAAGAGATTTTTTTCTCTACATCAACCCTGATTGTTTTACACCCATTACCATTTGTATTTGTGGCTCAGTCAGCCTTATCTCAAAAAGAGATTTCTTTTTAGGAGACCTTTTCTCACATCTTAAATGACTTCTTGCTTTTCGGAGCAATTTGTCTGTCAGAGGGAATTACCAGTAATCTGTGCTTGTGCCAAGTAGGCTGACTAGAATCTTTTTGGGGGGAAATCATTTCTTGAACCCTCGAGGCATGTTGACTGTAACAATTGAATGTGCTAGCCATATATCCTTTTGTGCAACTGAAAAGCTGATAGCATATTTTGAAATCTTTTCTTGCTTATTTTGAAAAGGACTGACTCAGAGTGAGAGACACAATGGTTCAAAGAAGAAAGTATCAACAAGAAATGCCACTGTCGGAGGGACATAAGGAATAGAGTTTTTTTTCCGTTAACTAGCCTTAGTGATCATGACATGCATTTTGGACTTAACGGCCGATCTATCAAACTAATCAAATATTTCCTTTTACCATTCTTATGACCTTTGAGGTCGGTCTTGTTCGTGCCAATTCTTCGCATCAGTTTCACGACTCACTTTCGGCCAGTGGTGCCCCGAGGGGTTTTCACCAACAAGCCTCTCTCATTTATTTTCTCTACTTACCATCGCCTTACAGTACCCATGAGGGTTTTCACTAGTAAGACTCTCTCATTTTCTTTTCTTTTTCTTTTCTTTTCTCTTGCTTTCTTGGATGAGAATTTTGACAGTGTTTTATGTGGCGTGACAACCGTTTCTCATTGCATACTTCAATTGGCATTCTTAAAGGCATATCAGGAGGTCTTTATTTCGAAGGTTTTTGGATAGGGTTGTAAAGGGGTCGGCATGAAGGCTTAAAGTAGACTCAAAATTAGGGGTTGTAGACTTACAACTCTTGGAATCGACTCTTTAAAGTGAAATAAACTTTCCCCCAATTTCTGATACTGGGGATTTTTTTTTGGATTTTTTTTTGAATTTTTATTTGGTTGGACCGAACCGTGTAAGGCTGCCTATGTATCTTATTTTTTTAATTTTTTTAAGGAATCAGGTCTAACGTAGTTCAAACACCTGACCTAACTATTTTTCATCTTTCTTTCTTTTTCTCATGTTTTTTTTTCATTTCATTTTTCTTTCTTTCTACTTTTCTTTTCTTTTTTTTTTTCATAACAAATTGCCCAAGCTTTTATTTTCTTAGGGCACAGACCTTTGACTGTACTTTTCTTCTCTTTTTTTTTCATTTGAACATTCTATGTCTTGCCCCAGTTTGTACTCTGGGGACATGCACCTTTCTTTTCTCTTTTTTTTCATATATTTTTTTTTCGACTGTTGACTCTAAACTTGATTCAAAAGGAGGGTGGTCAAAGAAAATAACACAGGCTCAAAAAGGGGTAACAAAGGGTATAGAGTGTTTGGGTAGCAGAAAAAGGGTCTCCCAGCCTTGAGAATTCAAAAACATATTATCTTTTGCGATCATAGCATTGATGAACATGTCTATTTTCTTGGTATGTCGTGGTTGAAAGACACTTTTCATCCATTAATGCCAAAATCTCGACCAAGCTTCAATTGATTAAACATCCTCAAGACCAATCTTCACAATGATTTGAAGGTGATATTTACTCGACCTTAGTTCCAAAGTATCTCAAATCTTTATTCATCTTCAAAAGTGTCTCTGTCTCACTTATCTCATTCAAGACTAAATCAGTTTTTAAAGATCTGGCCAAAATTTCCGCATGCATGTTATATTACTAAAACTAGCGAGAAAGGAACTAAGCATGGAATGACATAAAAGGACAAATTGTATTTCATTGAGTAAAGGATGGAAGGGCTTAACAACAAGACAAACAACCTAAAATCCGACTTATAGTCGTAAAATAACCCGGATAATGAAAAATAGCAACAAAACAGATAGACAAGACTGACACAAACATAACCGAGGGATAAAAGGGTTTGACTCAATAAAACTTATAAAATCTGGATCATAACCCTCAAATAACCCAGATAACAGAAAAAACATCAAAACAAGCTACCAAGATTCCTTCCTCGTGAGTAGGGAATGACTTTTCAATTGCTAAGCTTGATATTTAGCCACAAATTTTCTCATTAGAATCTGCAAAGCCTTCTCCAATTTCAAAATCATTAACTTCAGTCAGCGAGTTCTCGAGAGAATTCTCATACTCCCTGTCACTATGCATCATCCCCACAAAGTGTGTATCATCATGTGCAGGTAAATGATTATGCGTGATATTCTCGGTGTCACTGTCTTGGATCACAATAAGATTTTCCTGGATCATCCTTTCTATTTCTCTTTTCAAATCCCGACATCTTTTAACGTCGTGCCCTTGGGCATTGGAATGGTATTCACACCTTTTAGAAGGGTCAAAGCTTCTTGTACGTGGATCCACATGATTTGGAGGAATGGGTGCAATCATGTCATAATGCTTTAATTTCTCAAACAACCATGCATATGACTATCCTATTGGTGTAAAATTATCTTTCAACCTTTGTTCCCCTCTATACCCCTTGCTTGGATACGGTTTATAAGGTACTTGAAAATTTCGTGGAGGTTGATGGAGATTTTGCAGTGCTGATGCGCGCCTTCTGGGGTGCCTTGGTGGCTGGACAACATACTCAGGTGGAGCAAAATAGTTTTGTGGATTCTGAGGTGGATAGTAGTGCTCATGGAAATCGTCTAAAAAGAGACGAGGTTGGTCACACCTTCGAGATGTTCTTCTAGGGCCTCTTGTCGACCCTGATGTCATCATAATTTCTTCGTCCTTCTCATTCATGTCACTAAGATTATTAGATTCAATCTGGACAGCCTGAGTTGCAGCTTTGAGAGCTGCTTGACATATAATTCTGCCTGTCTTAAGGCCATTCTCTACCATTTCTCCCATTTTGATTGCTTCCGAGAAGGATTTGCCAACTACGGACATCATGTTTTGAAAGTAATTTGGCTCTTGCGCCCGAAGGAAGATAGTGATTAGCTCGTGGTCATCCATAGGTGGCTTAACTCTAGCCGCTTGCTCTCTCCATTTAATGGCATATTCCCTGAAACTTTCAGTTGGTTTCNTATCTTGATCAATAAACCATTCAGAGGCTACCCCCACAAGGCTTTCCCCAAAATAAGCCATTAGCAATTCTTCATTTCTTCCTGCACCTCTTAGCTGATTGCAATACCTTTTCAGGTGGGCTATAGGGTGTCCATGTCCATCATACTTTTCAAATTTGGGGATCTTGAAACCAAGTGGCAAACGAACATCGGGGAACATACATAGATCCTTGAATGCAATACTCTTCTGATCTGCCAACCCTTGCATGTTTTTCAACTGTTTTTCTAAGCTTTTCAGTATTTGGGTCATTTCATCATGTGACATCTTTTGGGCAGGCTTCTCAATCTTTGTAGGAAAATCAAATAAGTACGAGTGGTATTCAAGAGAGTGGTATTGTTCTTGCTGGGTAGCAAATTGTGACTCATGAGTTTTCTTGTGTACCACTGTTGGTTGTGGGACAGTGAAGACATGCATAACAACATCGATTGTCTGATTGGTTGTCAATGGCACACTTTGGGAGCAAGAACAGAAGTTCCAACTGTAATCGTGCAGTTGAGATAAAGAATCAACTCATGTGGATAGGATTGATCAGGAAATGAGACCGGAATGGAATTAGTTGAGATGGGTGTGAACTCTGGGAAACCATGAGAAGAAAAGGGTGGTCCTTGGCCATTGGCCCATGCTTGACACATTTCAGTCATTTGCTGTTTCAGTATTCTGTTTTCCTCAACCACAGTAGACTCTTGTCGAACCTTCTGACCTGAGTCTCTTGATCACTCATAAAAGCTCCGGTGTCAGTTGTCATTGGCATTTTCTCTTGGACCTTGTGAATTGTGTTGCAGCTTACCACAAACCGACCACCTCAAACTTTCTTCACAATTCGAAACAAAAAACATGTTAGAGGGGACTCAATCGGTCTTTATTATCATTCTTTCTTTTCTTTTTCTTCTTTTTTCACTTTCTTTTCTCTCACTCTTTTTAAATTTTTATGGTTGTGAACGAATCTGATAGGGGATTGCCTACGTATCATGACGCTGCATGAATCGGATCTTGCGTAGTTCGGGAAGATTGAGAATAAAGTAAAAAACCTAACTCTTTTGTTTTATTTTTTGGATTTTGAATTTCTTTTTGTATTTATTTTTTTTGAAACAAAGACTTAAAAAGAAGAAAGAAAATACTTTTGGATTTAGATTAACTTTTTTTTTTTTTGGTTTTTTTTTTTTTGAGAATTGTTGAAAGAAAAAAACTTCTAAAGAAGACAGAGAAATATATAAAAAAAAATTTCTGAATTTCGAATGAAAATTTCTAAAGAACAAAAGAAATATTTTTGGATTTTTGGACTTTTATTTTTAATTTATGAAAGAAATACTTCTAAAAAATAAAATATTTTCGAAGCTTGAATTTTCTTTTTGATTTTCGAAAGAAGAATGGAAATATTTTTTGATTTTTGATTTTATCCCTTTTTTATTTTGTTTTTAAAAAAAAATATTTTTAAAGAAAGTCTTCTAAAGAAGAAAGAAAATATTTTTTTGGATTTCTGATTTTATTTGTCTTTTTTTCTAATGAAAGACTCCTACAAATAAAATATTTTTTGGTATAAGAATTTTCTTAGTTTTTTTTTTCAAGAATTTTATAAAAGAAAGACTCCTAAAAAAGAATTAAAAAAATATTTTTGATTTTTTTTTAAAAATGGGGGCCGGAACCGATGATGTTTGCCTACGTATCTCACATCCGGTAAGAATCAGACCCACGTAGTTCTGCCAGTTTTGACGGAACCGGGGAACATGACTTTTGAAAACATTCACTTATTTTCTTTCTTTTTTTTTCGGGAGAGTTTCCGCATTTTTCAAATACCTACCTCTCACTCTTGATTTATTTATTTGTTTTTGATTTTCTCTCCCATTCTAGAAGCTAGTCAACATGTAAGCTAAAATAAATAGATAAGCAAGTAGCACGTAAGATGCATCAGGATGGTCTTTTAAATTCGGTACACCTGTCCTAGACGGACTCAACCCCTGTGTTGAGTCCCCAAAGTCAAATGATCATAATGCAAACAAACGTTCCTACTAGGGATCCGGCATGAGGCTATGTTATTCTAATTTTAACTCCTAAGGTTTATTGTTCTAGACCTGGCTTACCCGAGCGAACAACTCGAGCCGGGAGGGGGGGGAGGGGAGGGGGGCAGCGTACCGGGAAATAGAAGCTTCACCGGCTTTGCAACTTGTCTGACGAAGTGCACATGAAGTCATATCCAACTTGGCGTATCAAAAAATTGGATATAACTGTAATAGAAAATAAGTCACACGAAGTGCACACTTCGCAGATGATTTAGAAGACTCAGGGAGAAGAGGGTTTCATAACAATTTATATACAGTTCAAATAATATCAAAGCGGTAAAAGCGGCATTTAGCACATTAGGTTCAAACATGTAAAATCAGATAATAAAGCCAAATATAACAGTTATTCTAAGCTCGAATTCTGAACCCTAAACCAGAAGTTTTGGGTTCCAATCCCCAGCAGGGTCGCCAGAGCTGTCACACCTCTTTTTTCACCCCTGTGAGGTTAATAAAGAAGTTTTTCCAATTAAAATGACATTATTCGGATTTGGGATTCATTTTAGTTTTCAGAGTCGCCACCCCGATTTTTGACGATGTTCCGGGACACCGTTTTATTTTAAAAATCCCAAACCGAGGAAATTTTGACTCTGTTTTAAGTTGGCTGCGACCAGAAATCCGAGTAAGGAATTCTGTTAACATGGGAGAAGGTGTTAGGCATTCCCGAGTTCCGTGGTTCTTTCACGATCGCTTAACGATTAATATTTCGCCTAAATTATCTGATTATTTACATTTTTTAGCCTATTGTACATTTAGCCTTTTTTACTTTTAACCGTTTTTAGTGTTTATGGATTATTCTGAAACAAGTCACGATGGCGTGCACTTTTCATTTTTGGAGACATTACAACTGCGCCACATGAAATGCGCCTGCAATTACAACGTGTGATTTTTATTATTGTTTAGAGTTAGTGTCGGGGACAAGAGTTGCCACATTCGATTGTAGATTACATAATCATGACTATGCCACGGGAACCATACCCATAGCTACGATGTTTATTATTAATCGCGTCCAATCGAGCTACGATGTTCAAAATATTTATTCTATACCAATATGGGATTATTGTAAAGCCAAGAGTTTATGAAAATTTATTAGGAAGAGGTATAAATTTATATTTTTATTATTATCTCAGCTTTGGGCTCAACTTGTATTCGAACCTGAGCCAAATCCTTGTTGCAACTTATTAGATCTAAAAGTCCAACATCTCATTAATTTCACATTAAAATCACAAGGCCCAATGATTCTAATACACCACAATTTCTTCAACTTAAGACTCAATTTTTTTTAGCTTTTATATTAGATAACAGACTAACTTTAAACTTAATAACATATCTTATTTCATGAAACAAGAAATCAAAATAATGAAAAAACAAGTAACACAACATCAAGCAAGGAACAAAATGCTAATATAAACGTTGTTGATAAAATGGATTTCTTTAAAGAATTGACTTATTTACTTTCTTAGCCTATCATGGATTTATCAAATTAATTAAACTAACAGGGTGAATGAGAAAATCATATTTCAGTTTCTTGCAAAATTGATTTCGACGAACCAAAAAAAAAAAAAGAAAAAAGTAGTACTACATTTAGATAGACTTAAACCAAAGCAGAGCAATGTAAAAAAAGAAACAGTAAATTAGAAAGAAACGAATCCATTGTTGATATGTTCTAACCTTTTGCTGCGTATTTTTCGCCATGTACAGTGAAATAAGACCTCTAAAATAGCAAATCGAAGCGAACGAACCATTGCCCCAAACCTCGACACGGAAAACTCGAACGCTCCCTCACTTTAGCGATGATTTCGGGACTGATTTTGCACTTATTTTCTTGAAGCTGTTTCGCTAGGTTTTGAGCTAATTTTGGGAGGTGTTTCTGCTGCATTTTTTGTTCGTGTTTAGAGCCAGTGTTGCAGCTGTTTAGTCTCTGTTTGGTAGCTGTTTTTCAGCAGCGTTTCTGGTGGGAAAAGGTGGTTGTTTCGCTGAAGTTCGGGGTTGTTTAGCACGACATTTTCAGGAGTGTTTGGGGTTGTTTTTGCTGGTCTATAGGACTTATTTTCAGAGGTTCACAGGGCCGTTTTTGCTGTATTTTTTGAAGCTATTTCGAGGCTATTTGGCAGCTCTTTCGCGGGATTTTGAAGCTCCTTTTCAGTGGAGTTCGGGCTGATTTTAAGACTCTTTTAGTGGAGATTCAAGGGCTGTTTTGGGTGGTTTTCATGGGTGATTTCAAAATTGTTTTATGGTGTTTTTGGATTGAAGAGCATAAGTTAGCGATGAAGAGGAGGAGCTGCTATTTTTCAGTGAAGAAGACGAGGAAGGCTGCTCAAAATTTATAGCTGCTAGAGTTTATTTTTACTCTGTTATTTTCTATATCCAGCCGTTCCTCTTTGTTTTTTCCAAGCTGCTGCATAGCTGCTTCTTAGCTCTCTAGGGTTGCTCCTCATCTGTGTGTGTGTAAGAAGAAGAGACTTGATGTGTTTTTTATATTAGGGGTCTTCTAGGTTAAGGGGTATGGGCTTAGGAATCATGGGCTTGGTCCATGTCTTGTTAGGTTTTAAATTTGGGCTAAGCCTACAATGATATAATGTATTTATAAATATGTAAGAATTATTCTTAATTGATTTTAATAAATTATTATATTTAAAATAAAACTAAGAATTAAAGTTGAAACTATATTTGTTATTTGGTATTTTTCAAAGATTATATAAAAATAAAAATCATAATAAAATAGTATGACTACAAAAGGAAACTATTTTTTATAATTGTAGTTTTTGTGATAAAATAAAGTAAAAACTAGTTAAAATAGCGATATTAGACTTAAACTAAATATTAAAATGCTAATATGGGTAAAATTTCGGGGAGGGTCAAAAATTACATGTCTACGACGGATCCTATATATTGTCAAGTGTTCTTATTGAACAGGTACGCACAAACATAGAAGCAAAACAAAAATTGAGAACAAAATTACCAAAGCAATTTTGTAAGCAGTTTGTGTGAGAATTTCCTGTGCGATTCTGAAGCTACTTGAACCAGCTGGAAGAACCAGTTCCATCCGTTGTCTTTTAGTCTAGTTTATTTGTAGTAGGTGATTACAAAGTGAATCTTTCAGCTTTATCTAGAAGCATTTGTAATTGGTACTGAGTATTCAAGTTAGGGTTAACTTGAAGGTTGTCGCAAATAGCTAGAGGCTAGTTTGTCACAAAGGGTTATAGTTAATCTTTAGGTTTACAAAAGAGTTTATTTTTTAAATGATGTTTGGCTCATTGATTTAGTGAAGAGTTTGGGAAAATCCTACGGGGAAGTAGGTCGTGGTTTTTTCACATTTTGAGCCAGGTGTTTTCCACCTAAAATTGTGGTGTGCTTTACTTTCTGCAATTATTATTCCGTAAACTGTAGGAGTTGGAACACATAGAAGAACCTGGTTCTTCTATAACTACTGCACACGAAAATTGGTTACCACACAAATCACCCCCCCGCCCCCCTTATGTGGTATTGACATAGATAAATAATAATTGGTACCAGAGCTGGTTATCCTTGAACAGGCTAACACCTTAGGAAAAAATCAAGATGAGTGCACCACCTGGGAATTAGGAAGGACAATCAACTGCTAGGCCACCACTTTTCAATGGCCAATACTACTCATGGTGGAAGAACAGGATTAAGGATCACTTAATTGGAGAAGACTATGAACTATAGGACATAGTCACTGACGGTACTTTGGCCTCCATGAAGAAGACTGCATAAGGAGTAGATGTGCCAAAGACAAGAGTTGATTGCACTGCTGAAGACTTAAGAAAATGGGAAAAGAATTCCAATCCCAAGAAGTGGCTTCTGTGTGGACTTGGTCTAGATGAGTACCGTAGAATTCAAAGCTGCACAACTGCCAAGGAAATTTGGGACACCTTGCAAGTGGCTCATGAATGAACTGCACAAGTGAAAAGATCCAGAGGTACATTACTATATTCTCAATATGAGAATTTCTCTATGAAGGAATTAGAGACCATCCAAGAGATTTACACTAGGTTCACTACTATGACAAATGAACTAAAATCTCTTGGAAGGACTATCCTTGAAGAACACAAGGTTGAAAAGATTTTGACAAGGGTTCTACCGATCTCGTGGGAGAGTAAAATCACTGCTTTTCAGGAATCCAAGAACATGGCAACCCTCAGATTTGATGAGCTAATTGGAAATCTCACTGCCTATGAACTTAGAAGGCAGACAATGAAGATGGATGATCCCAAGAAGGAAAAAAGTATGGCACTGAGAATCATCGAGGGAACAGATCTGGAGGAAGATGAAATGGCTATTATCACCAAGGAATTCAGAAACTATCTCATCAGGAAAAAGAGCATCTCAAGAGGTGGAAACTACAACAAGGAAAAGGCACCAGAAAAACCTACCAACGAGGGATGCTACAAAAGTGGAAAAATTGATCATCACATCAAGAACTGTCCTCAGTGGGAAGTTGAATGGAAAAGGGAAAGATTTTAATGAAGGAACCGGGAGAAGGAACTGGTTCATCCCAAGAAAAAAACAACATCAACAAAAGCTATGGTTGCTGCTTGGGGAGAAAGTTCAGATGAAGAATCAGATGATGAAGATGGAGATGAGTAAGCAGTCATGGCAATTGGTGAATTAGAGGAGGAATCAGAGGTAAGTATATCTCATCTCAAAAACAAGATTAAGTTCTTATCCAAAGAAAAACTCTCTGAATTATTACTTGACTTCATTGATGATTCCGAAGAAATAAATAAAGAAAAATAACAGGTGTCTAAGGAGTGTGTAATGTTAAAAGCAAAGTGTAAGAACCTGGAGCTCAGACTAAGTGAATCTGTAAACGAAAACACTGCCTTGAAGAACCACGTTCATCCACTTGAAACTAAGGTCCTAGAGTTAAAATCTGAAAATTTAAAACTGAAAGTAGGAACTAGCAAGAAGATAGCTGACAACTCAACTCATATTAGAATAAAATGTAGGCAGACTAAAGGATGAGTTGTATGATAGAGATGAACAAATAAGAGTGCTAAAAGAGGAACTTGGAAAGGTCAAACATGAACTGTATCGAACATGCAAATGGAATAAATGTCCTGATGCCTTGTCATGGCTTCAAGAAAATCACAGTAGCAATAGAAGAGGACTTGGTTTTGGGAGTCAACTACCTAAATGGGATCCCAAAAGTAAGTACCTCACACTTCCTGAGAACAAAATCTGCACCCACTGTGGTAAGACTGGTCACTACAAAATTAAATGCAATGTAAGAAGAACACAACTAATTTGAAAGGAGTCAAGTTTTGCATCTGGTAGCTAGACCCTTTGATAGGTCAGTGATTGGCACAATGTGGGTATTCAGAAACAAGCTTGATGAAGATGGAACTGTTACAGGAAACAAGCAAGATTGGTGGTTTAATGATACAGTTAGGAGGAAGGAATAGACTATGATGAAACCTTTGCTCCTGTGGCAAGGTTGGAAGCAATTAGGCTCCTTATAGCCTTTGCTTCTTACATGGAATTCACCCTTCACCAGATGGATGTCAAGAGTGCCTTCTTGAATGGCTTCTCAAGGAAGAAGTGTTTGTAAAGCAGCCTCCGGGCTTTGAAAACAAAGAGAATCCTGATCATCTGTACAAGCTTGACAAAGCATTGTATGGACTCAAGCAAGCTCCAAGGGCATGGTATAAAAGGCTTTCAAAATTCCTGCTAGAACATGACTATAAGAGAGGTAAAATTGATAGCAGCTTATTCTTGAAGGAAAAAGGTAAAAATCTCTTGGTAGTGCAGATATATGTAGATGACATAATCTTTGGGGCAACTTTTGAAAAGCTAAGTAAAGAATTTGCTATACTAATAGGGAGTGAATTTCAAATGAGCATGGTAGGTGAGCTTAACTTCTTTTTAGGCTTACAAATTAAACAAAATTCAGATAGAGCTATGATCCATCAGCAAAAATATGTGAAAGAATAGCTTAAAAGATTTAAAATGGAAGAATCAAAGGAAATTGACACTCCTATTGCAATAGCCACAAAACTAGATGTAGATGAACCTAGTTCATATGTCGATCAAAAGTTGTATAGAGGAATGCTTGGTTCATTGTTGTATCTTACTGCTAGTAGACCTGACATTGTCTTCAGCGTAGGGCTTTGCGCAACATTTCAGGCTAATCCAAAGGAATCACACTTAACTGCAGTGAAGAGAATCCTGAGATACCTTAATGTAACGACCCGGCCAGTCGTTTCGAGAGTTTAGCCACGTTTCCCCCTTTTCTGCTTCATTATATGTGGTTCAGCTTCATTTATGTTTGTTGGTTCGGTTTGTTCGGGTTCAGAGTGGTCTTAGTGAGAAATGAGACACTTAGTCTCTAAACTTGGTTCAATAGAGGAAAAGTCAACTGGAAGTTGATTTATTGGTAAACAATCTCAGAATGTTGATTTCATGGCCCGAATAGCTTCATTAGGGGATTTTGGACTTAGGACTGGTTTCGAAATGAAGTTTTGATGTGCAGAGTAGAATTAGGCTTGAATTGGCGAAAGTTAGTTTTTGGCGATTTCCGGTTGGCAGTGGAAAATAGGCTATCGGGGTTGGAATGGAATTTCGGAAGTTGGAACAGGTTTGTAATGTCATTTTGGATATGAGTGCTAATTTTCAGGTCAATCGGATGTGTTTCAGTTGGTTTCGACATCATTGGCGAAATTTAGAAGTTTCAAAGTTCATAGGCTTGAATTTGATGTAATTTTTGTGTTTTTGCGTTGTTTTTGGTGTTTCAAAGGCTCGACTAAGTTTGAATGATGTCATGGGGTGTGTTGGTCGGTTTGGTTGATGTCTCGGGGCCCTCTGGTGTGTTTCTAGTCGTTAATAGAGTGTGTTCGACCTTAAAAAGACTGTTGTTGCTGCTGTGTTTTCTTGATCTGGTTTCCTTGTATGCGATCGTAATTGTGAGGCTGTGATCGCATAGGGTTGGTTGGTGAGGCATAAGAAATTGTGTTATGCGATCCCAATGTATGGTCCGCGATCGCGTAGTGGGAGGAGGCAGAACAGTGTAGTCGCGTGAGGCTTGTTGCGATCGCACTGTGTGGGCGCGTGTGGCAATGAGGTGATGGAGTTGCTCTATGCGATCGCATTGGTTTGAGGAGTTGTCTTCTGCGATCGCATAGGTGTTTCTGCGATGGCATAGGGTTAGTTTGGTTGGGCAGCATTTTGTTCTTCGCGATCGCGTGCCTTTTTCCATGATCGCACAGAGTAAAAGTCTGGGCAGGCAGTTTAAGTTCTAATTTCGGGGGTTCTTGGCCATAACTCATTTTTCCATTTGAGAGCTCGGGGGAAGGAGACTTTTGACGAGATTTTTAGTGGGATTCTTGTGGTAAGTGTTCTTTAATCATTTTTTGTTTAATTTCATGAATTGGTCTTGATTTTCACCATGCAATTTGAGTAATTAAGTAGAGAATTGGGAAAAATGGGTTGAAATATTTGGAAATTTCTTTTGGTAATTTGAGTGGGAAATTGTGGTATGATTTTGATGTTCTTGGTATGTACGGACTCATGGGAGGATAAGGGTTCTAGTGATCTAATTTTTATCGGATTCTGAGACGTGGGCCCAGGGCTTGGGTTTGGCCTAATTTCTATAATTGTGTCTAAATTGATGGTTTTTGATTGGGTTTTGTTCCTTTAGCGTATATTGATGATGTTAATCTTGTTTTAATTAGATTAGGAGAAATCGGGAGCCGATTTGAGGGGCAAGAGCACCGCGGATTAGTATTGCGGCCCGGTAGAGGTAAGTAATGGCTATAAATCTTGTCCTGGGGGTGTGAAACCCCGTACATCGTATTTCTCACTATTTTTTTAGAATGACGCACATGTTGGATGGAGAGTATGTGGCGTACAATGATTTTTGGATTGTACTTGGTCCTCTCCGCGGCAACTATTACTCTAAATCATATGTTAAATTGTGTTCTAAATCCATTGATATATTTGGGCTATAAGCCATGTTTGGGGCCTCATGCTGACTTGTTTAGACCCCTTGGGGGCTTTTTACTGATATTTCCTCACTGTTGATTTTTGATTTACACTCAATCATATTATGTTTAACTGATTTCGAAACTCAGCCTTATTTACACTATTTTGAGATATAAAATGATGTTTTGGGTCGAGTACCCCGTTTTATTGATACGCCCGAGGGGCTTTTGAGAATTTCTGACTGAGTGAGGCCGATGGACGGATTGTAAGGATATGATACGGCACGAGGTGGCTTGATATTACTGCTTGGGCTGAAGGAGCCTCTTCGGAGTCTGTACACACCCTCAGTGAGCGCAGGTACCCACTGAGTGCGAGTGCCGAGTGCCGAGTGATGAGTGACGAGTGATTGGGAGCTATGAATGACTATGAGGTATGCCCGAGGGGCTGATTATGAGTGACTGTAAGGTATGCCTGAGGGGCTGATTATGAGTGATTGTGAGGCATGCCCGAGGGGCTGGTTCTGATACATATTTTTGCCGGAGGGGCTACTTATGATTTTACCACTTTCACCCTGAACTTATGAAATATGTTTTGTCCGAAAGGCTTTTTATGACTTTTTTTAATCATTTTTACACTAAACTCCTTGAGAGTTATGTTGAAACTATTGGCCAGTATATTTCCAAATGATTTTACTGAAATCTGCTTTTAAGCGTGATGATTTAATGTATACATTGTGGAAGAAAGGTTGTGCTTATTGTGAAATGATTATTTGATTTATGTGTTTCTTACTGCTCTGACTTGATTTATTTTCATTACTACTAAGTTGGTGTACTCACATTACTCCCTGCACCTTGTGTGCAGATCCAGGTATTAGGGCGGAGTAAGCTGTGTATCTGTTCCAGAGGTTTTTCGGAGATTTGCGAGGTAGCTGCACACGTCCGCAGTCCTGCTCTCCCGCCTGCTTACTTTATAGAGTTTTTTTTTATTTGTATATTTTCTGTAGATGCTCATGACCAGTGACTCCGGGATCTCGGGGGTTGTATTTAATATTTGGTATAGCATTAATTACTTTAAAATGCTTAAAAGAAACCTTTATGGGTATTAGTTTAGTATAGATGTAAATGGAAGCTTATTATGATTTGAGTGTAGTTTTGGCTGGCCTAGTTCCACGATAGGCGCCATCACGACTGGCTTAGATTTGGGGACGTGACAAGCTGGTATCAGAGCAGTAGGTTACATAGGACTCACCGGTCATGAGAAGGTTTAGTAGAGTCTTGCGGATCAGTACAGAGACGTCTGTACTTATGTTTGACAGGATGCAGAACCCTTAGGGAAATCTCACATTCTTGAATTCTTGTTGTGCGAATCGATTTCATTCAGCCAAGAGCGTAACTCTTGAATTCCTTCCATATATTCGAACGCGCCCGAGAGCGCTTGGTATTAGTTGTGCATCGACGACTTGTGACTTCCAAGGATGCGATATGATTTTGGCATGTTGGTAATGGGCCAGTATGGAGGACTTGAGGCCAGATTCATTCTGTGTCTTGAGTGATGATGTTTCGATTGTGTGAGCCGTGCACTTGGGGACTTATATGTCCGTTTGTGTTCTTATTGATGAGAATTGGTGACTAGATGGATACGTGGTGAGTGCGATTTGATGGTTAGATGAGTTCAGATTGTTTGATTGTGACAAAAAGGTTGGCTAGAAAAGTGGCAATAACTATTGAGTGTTGGATTTCTGTCTCGGTTTGGTATATGGCTTTGAGTAGTGAGTGTATTGGAAGATCTCTCATGTTGTTTAGTGGTGGAGTGAAGAGGATATTTCTATTGGGTTATGAGTTCCTGGTGCTGTTTTTTGGGCTGATCATTGCCCCAGTAGCGTTCATGTATTTGATTAACAGTGTATTCAAGCCGTATTAGCACTCCTTGTTATTGTATTCATTGATGGCGTCCTGGCATATTCGCGTCGCCAAGAGTAGCATACTGAGTATTTGAGATGGCATTATAAGGGTTCAGGGAGGAAAATCTCTATGCAAAGTTCTCCGAGTGTGAATCTTGGCTCAATTCCGTAGCATTCTTGGGACACATGGTGTCTAGTGAGGGTATCCATGTGGTCAGACGTGTGTCGGTAGAGCTTCCAGAAGCTCAAGATTTCTTTGACCACCGCTCTAGTGTTAGTTCTACCATCGGCTTCAGGTTCTTACTGCGTATTGTGATGCCTCGATGGTAGGCGTTGTTTGTGTTTAGATGCAGAAAGGTGTAGTGATTGTGTGATAGTTATGGTCTTCAGAAGTGTATAGAGAGATATCAGTTGAGGCTAAGCGGGCAGGGGTATCTCCTGCGGGTTGTCCTGGGTTGTGTGACCCTTATGATGTTCTGTAGTAGTTCTTTTCTACCAGTAAATGATATATGTTGTAATTTGAGTTTAGATCGCTTGTGGAAGTTGGCATGACTATTACAATGGTGAATGCAAGCTTTGCAGATGACTTGAGCTGTTAGACGGGTTGTGTTATTATGGGCGTTGTGAGTTATTGGTTGTCTTGGTCATTGGCTTTGAGCCAAGTGGGGGAGTCTGTTAATGATAAGTTTATTACACAATTTTGTGTGTATTGGTTTCAGTTCGAGGTATATTGGTAAATCAGTTATGACCTGCAGGTGTGGAGTCCGGGAATGACTCCAGTAATGAAAATTCTTCGATACAGGTTGTAATGTACTCTATGGGTAAATGAATTCTATGGAATGATTGAGAGGTAATTGTAAAAGGTGTAGTGTGTGCAGTGTATGAATTTGCCTGTGGCTTCAAGTGAATGGATTACATTCCTAGAATGTTAGTGTGCAAACGGGTTAGGTCGATTCTTCCTAATTGATCAGTGTGATTGAGAATTACATTGGAGGGTGTCAAGAATTGTGGGATTTCCACATCATCATAGATTCTACATATTAGTATCAGGAAGGTGAAGGTAATGTCTTTAGATTCGCAGGAAGTCTCTTCAGGGTAAGTATTTTGAATGTGGTACTTTTAGGGACATTTGAGAGAGTATTCGACGGCCTATGAGCCTTAGGCGGTATGGTGTTATGCTTGGGACTCATGTAGCGAGTCTGGGATGAGAATTGTGGTATTTTGACAAGGAGAAGTATCAATTTGAAGGTACGTCAGAAGAAACTAGGGTAAGTAATGACAACTCGGTAGTAGGTCGGATCGACATGGTAAGGGATACGATTAATTCTTTGGGTGTTCATGAGGTAATGAGTTTTTACAGGTGTTTCTTAGCAATGCTCTTGGATTTTTGGTGGCCTGTTAGCTTTGTTGAGTTAGAAGGATTCAATCCTGACGATTTGGTGTTGTGCAAATGGGATTCGGAGGTTGGATGCATTCCTATCTTCTGTGATAACACTAGTGCTATTAGAATGACAAAGAACCCCGTCCATCGTAAAAGAACAAAGCACATAGATGTTAGACACCATTTCATAAGAGATAACTATGAGAAGGGAATGATCTC
>ML466165.1:0-24254 GCA_005239535.1 Nicotiana rustica | reverse complement strand
TATATCTTTTTATATATATATATATATATATATATATATATATATATATATATATATATTGGCTAGGAATTCTGAAAGGTGTAAATAATAAGAATAATCGTTACTCAGTGTCATGCCTTAAAAGGCATACTCTCTTGCCATGTGTTAATATGACTCCTTGGTGACTAATGCTGTTTTTCTATTTTTTTAAATTGAGGCTTGATCAAGAGATTCTAATAAGATGAACCTGGTTCATCGCTGCTGGTTCATCTGACAGACAAGGTATGTGCTTATCACTATACACATATTGAAATATCTATACTTACTCATGAGCATGATTCTATCTATAATAAGTCTTTATTAAATCTAGTACCCATCCCAAATTCGAACCAGTTCCAAAGAGTCAAATCAAATTAAAATAGCCTAGATTATAGGGGAGTCATAATCGTGACTTATAACCTGATACTCCTAAACCGGTTAGACTCCCACTTGACCAAAATTACATCATTTGAGTATTTATTAACCAAGCCTTTAAAAACCCATCATCACTTCTCTAATATCTCAACTTTTTCTTAAATACATAACCGTCGAAACCCTTTTAACCTTCTACTCTAACACCTTGATCCTGATTTTCTTTAACAAAAATCATCAACATGGCTAACACTCCACCTCCTACTCTATCCTCCTCAACCATACCTGACTACAGTACCACTCTTGAAGATACTGGTTCCACTCTACCTCAATCAAATTCCTCCACCCCATCTTAATCACAGCCCACCACCCCTCAAAACAACCCTGTTCCGCCTCCTCCAACCACTCCCATTGTACAACCAAGCCCAAATTCAGAACCCAGGAGAAGGTGTGTGAAAATGCTAGCCAGAAAGACTGTGGCCTCTGGCACTATAGCTAGGAAACTCAACGCAAAGCTTCAAGCTACACATACCCAAGAATCTGAGAACTCCAATGACTCTTTCAAGTCCGCCATTGAGGGGGAAGCAACTCGTTTGTCTGATTCTGAACAGGTAACATCTAAAATTGAGTCTGAGCCAGTCACTTCTAAAAATATGTTTGTTTTAATTGGGTCTACAGTGGATGTGGAGATTACTGATAGGAGAAGACGATGCGGTAAAAATAACTTTATGAGTGAGGGAGAAAGAAGTACTGCAAGGGGAACATGGGAAGGAGGTACTGCATTGGCAATTTGTGGGACTGTCCTAGTGGTTGTTGAAGAAGGTGCGAAGGATTTAGGGGGAAGTAATTTTAGAAAGGCTGCAGAGGGGCTGGAACATCTTCAACATGCAACCGATGAACCTGGTTCATCCATTAAAGAATCTTTGGCTGATCTTATGAGAAAGTTAGGTGTCACGACCCAATTTCGGAGTCGTGATGGCGCCTGTCGTAGAACCAGGAAAGCCGCCCATTTTATCTAAGCTAAATTCATATTTCAGTAAATACAATTTCAAACGAAATTACTAATAATACTAATAATCTGAAGTTTTGAAATTGTATTTTAAATATAATTTGAATTTAGCTTAGATAAAATGGGTGGGTTTCCTGGTTCTACGGCAGGCGCCATCACGACTCTGAAATCGGGTCATGACAAGTTGGTATCAGAGCCATAAAATCCGCATTCCGAGGTCGTTTACCTATAAGTCAACTCCTGGTTGACTTTGCCAATTATTAAGATCATTTAAGAGTCTAAGTGCCTTAATTCTCACCACGACACTCTGAACCCGAACAAACCAACCCAACACCACACAATAAGAGATGAACCACACAAGAAATGAATCAGAAATGGGGGAAACAGGCTAAACTCTCGGAACGATTGGTCGGGTCGTTACATTATGGGAGATCTATAAACCCAAAGAGAAGAAGACACCAAGACCAAGAAAGTTGCTCCTTCAGTGGAAAGCAAGAAGAGAAAAGCCATTCCCTATGTTGATGCTTCCATTCCTAGAGGTCGCACAACAAGGAGTGCAATTAGGCAGAGTGAAGAGGAGTTGCAGAAGGCTTTGAGGGAGAGTAGGAGAAAGAAAGCTGAAAAGGGGAAGGCAAAAGTGTTTGAGCCCGAAAAGGTTGTTGATGTTGAGGAGATGGAACTTGTCCATTAAGAGGAACAAATGGCAGAATTTGAGTTTCAGAAACCCAAACCAAATAAGGCCAAGACTTCTTCCAAGAAGTCAGCATCTGTGTCTGCTACACCCTCGAATATTGGTAGAAGGACTAGGTCCACAAAATAATTGAAGAAGGCTTAGGTTTATGATGAGGATTGGAGTGGTGAAGAAGTAGAGGAGTCTGGTGGAGAGACAGACAAATTGACAAAATTTGGGAAGCGCACGATACTAAAGGGAAGGTTTCTGAAGGATCTTGAAGAATCTGGTATGATTTACCTTGTGGACACTCTGAAGTACAAGGATGGAAGGACATGGTCCTTCAACTTGAAGGTAGGCTAGCCAGGAGTGAGATTGTCGAGTTCATGGCAAAGGCAGAAGTCAAGGATGGCAGGGTATCCAGTATAGTGAAGGGGTTAAGATCTCCTTTGGTGCCAAGGAGCTGGGTGAAATTTTTGGGATTTCCGCTGAGGGATATGATGATTATACAAGACAGCGGTGGCCCAGCTTGGATGGCCTTCCTTCTGTACTGCAAATCACCAGGAGGTTCAGTGATAATGCTGAAGAAGTGGAACCAAGGGTTGTTTCAAAAGCGAGATGACACCTCAACACAAAGTGGTGTTTGAGTTTGTCAATAAATGCATACTGCCCAGGCAATAGAGGAGGCACATAGAAAACTACATGGATTTAACTCTCATGGAATGCCTGGATAGTGGAAGGCAAATCAACTGGCCCTCTTTCATAATTTAGTTGTTGGACAGGGTGGTGAATGGCTCCAAGGATCATGCTATCTCATATGGGTTCATCCTAACAACTGTGCTGGCTCACTTCAAAGTGCCTGTGAAGAAAGAAGAAACGACCACTGTCAAGGACCATTTTGGGAGAACACGCTTCTGACATGCGATTATGATGTGTATGTTCCTGACGATGAACCTGGCTCATAAAGGAAAATTCCTGCGAACAGCAAGGTCAGGGCGCTTGTGCATGAAGGTGGGGTTAAGGATGCTGAAATCCTTTGCCTGAAAACCCGCCTTGCAGAGGTTGAGGCTGAGCGGGATGCTCTCAGATATGAACTGGATAATGAAAAGGAGAAGAATGCAGGGATTCTTCAACAAATGTTCTCTCTTCTCCAAGCAAAGAACCCAACCTCCACCCCTTCACAGCCTTAGGTGTCCTGTGCCATCCCTCACCCCTCTATGACCCAGTTCAGGATTCTTTTTGCTATCTTTTGCTCATGCTTGTAAATGTTTTTAGTTCGTTATGTCTTTAGTGCTTGAACCATACTTTTATCAATGAATTTTGTTGTTTTTGATCTTACTCATTGTGTTTCACTTTCCTTGATAGTTTACACCCTTGGTTCGCTATTGATGATTAATACATGTTTGCACTTGCAGTTGCCTCAGTGGCCATGAGTAATTATTATAAGTCTTGTAATTCTAACACTTTGCAACTTTTCGATGATGCCTAAGGTGGAAGATGTGCTATATTGAAAATTGTGATATTTATAACCTAATGAACCTGGTTCTTTATGATAAATGCCTAATACTATAAAAAGTGTCAATGTTGGATTAAAGTGATTACAAGACTAAGCACATAGTTTGTCATCATCAAAAAGGGGGAATTTTTTGGATCAAGAAGCTGAATGGTTTTGAAGATTGACAAATGAACTCAGAGTTGAACCAGGTCCATCACTGGAGACATAGACATGCAGAGGTAATGGCACGTGAGGTGATAGCAAACAAAAGATAAGCACAATCAGTGATCTGAGGATATATCTCTTGGTAAAAAAGGTTGCAAATAGATAGGGAGATAGACTCCTTATTCAGCAAGGACAAAATCAAGATAGAAGAGGATCTAGGGAGTTGAGATCAACTAGAACTCTTCCACCAAGGAAGAGTTGCATCAGAATTGGAAGAGCTGCATCCTAATTCTAGTATATCTCCTTTTCTACGGATCCTACATATTGTCAAGTGTTCTTATTGAACAGGTGCGCACAAACATAGAAGCAAAACAGTAATTGAGACCAAAATTACCAAAGCAATTTCATAAGCAGTTCGTGTGAGAATTTCCTATGCGATTCTGAAGCTACTTGAACCAGCTAGAAGAACCAGTTCCATCTGTTGTCTTTTAGTCTAGTTTATTTGTAGTAGGTGATTACAAAGTGTGTCTTTCAGCTTTATCTAGAAGCATTTGTAATAGGTACTGAGTATTCAAGTTAGCGTTAACTTGAAGGTTGTCGCAAATATCTAGAGGCTAGTTTGCCACAAAGGGTTAGAGTTAATCCTTAGGTTTACAAAAGAGTTTATTCTGTAAATGCGGTTTGGATCATTGATTTAGTGAAGAGTTTGGGAAAATCCTACTGGGAGATAGGTCGTGGTTTTTTCACCTTTTAAGCCAGGTGTTTTCCACGTAGAATTGATGTGTTCTTTATTTTCTGCAATTATTATTCCATTAACTGTAGGAGTTGGAACACATAGAAGAAACTGGTCCTTCTATAACTAGTGCACGCGAAAATTGGTTACCACACAAATCACCCCCCCTATGTTGTATAGACATAGATAAATAACAGAGACTATTGCTGCAAGTATAGTGATTTTTTTGAAAACAACTTTAAGGAAATGAAATGTGTGGCTTGCCTGATTTCACAATAGGTGCCATAACGACTGAGTGTTTTGGGGTCGTGACAAAATCTCTCTTTCATGAACGATTTAGGACATGTATACGAGAGAGCATTAAAATTAACAGAAAAATTTCAGTCTAGCCCAGAAGGACTTTTAGAATACGTTCCTCAAGGAAAATCAAACCAAATACAAATAAAACAAAATTACACTATAATAACATTACTCTTGGAACTTAACAAAAAATTAGATAAAATTATTAAGGACAAAGAATTCAAAACCGAAATAGAAAATCCAAAGAATAGAGCGGTAGAAGATTTAATAGAACAATTAAAAAAGGTAGAGATAACGTCCCAAAAAGAAAAACATAAATTAGTAAGAAAGCCTCAAAGATGGACCTTTTTTCAAGTAGGACAAGAACAACAAATGAAGTAAGACCTAGAGTAAGTTTCTCAAATAACAGAATAGGCAATAATATGTTAACAAGAATCCTAACTAGGATAGAACAGAAGAAGAACAACAATTAGACGAAATAATAGACATAGATAAAATATACAAATATTTCAACAAAATCAATTAAGACTACTCAACCCAAAAGCATTATATAACGTAGGATGTTTTTCGAATAATTCAAAATTATATAAACATTACAGATAAGAACAATTATCAGTCATAGGAAACAAAGTCGCAAAAATAAATTTAATCAATCCAAAATCAATAAGACAAATAAAAAACTACAAAAAGTATTTATGTAACGACCCGGCTGGTCATTCCGTGAGATTAGCCCTGTTTCCCTATTTATGCTTTGTGATGTGTTTCTTAGCTTATTTATGATGTGTTGGGGTTGGTTGGTTCGGGTTCGGAGGGGTCGTGGTGAGAAATGAGACACTTAGTCTCTTAAGTTGGCCTTGGGGTTAGAAAAGTCATTCAGAAGTTGACTATTAGGTAAACGACCTCGGAATGTGGATTTTATGGCTCAGACGGCTTCGTTAGGTTATTTGGGACATAAGAGTGTATTTGGAATGTGGTTTTGATGTCCGGAGTAGAATTAGGCTTGAAATGGAGAAATTGAGTTTTTTGGCAATTTCCGGTCGGCAGTGAAAAATAGGCTTTCGGGTCGGAATGGAATTCCGGGAGTTGGAACAGGTTCGTAGTGTCATTTTGGACGTGTGTGCAAATTTTCAGGTCAATCGGACGTGTTTTGGATGGTTTCGGCATCTTTGGCGAAATTTCAAAGTTTTTAAGTTCTTAGGCTTGAATTTGAGGGTGATTTAGTGTTTTGGTGTTATTTTGAGTGGTTCGAAGGCTCGACTAAGTTTGAATGATGTTATGCGATGTGGTCTCATGTTTGGTTGAGGTCTCGAGGATTTCGGGTGAGTTTCGGGTGATTAACGGATCAATTTTTTGACTTTGAACTTGGCAGATTTTCTAGTGTTGTTACTGAGAATTCTTGTTCATCGCATTCGCGGTGGGTTCCCCCGTTCGCGAATAGTAAATGGGAGAGCTAGGCAATTTGGTCTATGCGTTCACGCCCTGGAGCCGTGTTCGTGAAGAGGACTAGGCAGCTGGGGGACCCCAGGTTAATGGTCTATGCATTCCCGAAGGCTTGGGATTGGTAAAGCTTCGCGTTCACAAAGCATTGGCCGCGTTAACGAAGGGCATTTTGGGAGGCAGTCGAGTTTAGCCTACGCGAACGCCAGAGGATCGTCGTGTTCGCGAAGAAGAAATGACTGGGCAGACAATTTTATATTCAAATCGAGGGTTTAAGTCTAATATCTCAAAAACCATTGGAGAGTTCGGGAGAAGTGAAAGTTTGAAGAGAATTTCAGTAGAGTGATTGGGGTAAGCATTTCTCACTTAGTTTTGGCTCAATTCCGTGATTTGGTATTGAATTTCATCCTTTAATTTGAGTAATTGGAGTGGAAATTGGGGGAAAATGGAAGAAAAATTTGGGAATTCTTTTGGGGATTTGAATGGGCATTTGAGGCCCGATGCTGATGTTCTTGGTATGTATAGACTTGTGGGAGGGTAAGGATTTTTATTTTGTGATTTTTTATCGAACTTCGAGACGTGGGCCCGGTGGTCGGGTTTGACAAATTTCGGGATTTGTGCTTGATTTTAATAATTTTCGAATGGGCTTCGTTCCTTGGAATATAGTAATGATATAAATCAGATTTTTGGCTAGATTTGGAGCATCGGAGACCGGGTCTAGAGGCAAAGTCATTATGGGCTAGGATTTTAGCCGGTTTTGAGGTAAGTAACATTTCCAAATGAGACTTGTGACCTGGTTCATCCCATGGCACCATTTAGTGATTATTCCCTTATGATATATGTGCTTCTACTAATGTGAATAATGCAAACATGTTAGAAATCATGAAAAATTATGTATATTAAGGCTTCACGCCGATACTGTTATTCCCTGATGTAAACTCAGTCTTGTCATATCATATCATTTCATGCCTCAGTCTATGTAATTGTTGATTATATATATATTTATCATTGTTTCGGGCTAGCTCATGCATCTGTGAGCCCATGTGAGTGAGACTGGAGAGTAATGACTGAGTGAGGCCGAGAGCCTGTTGTTGAGACAGTTATGAGATCGGACTGCACACCGCAATGATACTCTGATCATGCCTTCGTTGTCTTGATATAGTGCTTGGGCCAATAGGAGCCCCTCCAAAGTCTTTACACCCCTAGTGAGCGTATTGATATTGAGGGATGGATCTTCCCTAGACATGGACCTTGTCCGAACATTATGATATGTTAGGGATGGATCGTCTCTGGACATGGATCTTCTCCGAGTGTCGTATTTCGAAGATGGGTCTTCTCCGTGGGGGTTGGATTGGCCTTTTCCTATATAGTGAGTGGCTACGGTCCCCGGTGTTTATGCATGTTCCTGGACGGATTTTCCCTGGGCCTGAGAGCTATATACAGTACTGAGTGGACTCCTGTGGGAGAGTTGTGAGCACTATGTGCATTTCCACTCTGTTGATATATTGGCATGTAGATTAACTGAGATATACTTGGGCTACTTATCATATCGGCCATATTCTGTGTTCGTTATCTATCAAAATTGTGAGCATGCCTCAATTTCTGTATATTGTTTTCATTACAATTATTGAGGTTTAGTCCGTCACTACCTCTCAGCCCGTAGTTTGGGTTCGTTACTTCTGAGTTGGTGTACTCACGTTACCCCCTGCACCTTGTGTGCAGATCCAGGTATAGTGGGACCCGGTATTGGTTATTGAGCTGGTGTCAGAGTTCCTTGGGAGGCATCGAGGTAGCAGTTGGCGATCACAAACTCAGTTATCTCCTTCTCTATCTACCTATCTTATTTATTTATTTCAGACAACTTTATGTCGGCAATGTATTTTCATATTCGATTTAGTAGCTCATGACTCGGTGAAAATAGATTTGGGCCCGGCTTTTTTTTCTCTCTCACATATGTTATAGATGATGATTAAACTCTTAAATGCTTTACAAATATGAGACTATTGCTGCAAATATAATGAATGTTTCTGGAAACATCTGGTAATAAATGAAATGTGTGGCTTGCATGATTTCACGATACGCGCCATCACGATTGGGTATTTTGGGGTCGTGACAAGTTGGTATCAGAACTCCAGATTAAATAGGTCTCGCCAGTCATGAGCAGGTTTAGTAGAGTCTTGCGAATCGGTGCAGAGACGTCTGTACGTATTTTCGAGAGGCTACAGAACCCTTAGGAAAAATCTCACATTCTTGTATTTTGTCGTGCGAATCTGTTGATTCCTGGAACTAAGCTTCTGTTGTTTTCATTCTCTCACAGATGGTGAGTACTCGCGCTACCGATCAGGGTGACCAGACACCAGCTAGACCAGCGAGAGGTCGAGGCCTTGGTCGAGGCCGTGGTAGAGGTAGGGGTGCAGCCAGCGCAGCAGCCGGGCATTACTTGTGGACCATCCTATTGTTCAGGATTAGGCCCCTGCCTCAGATGTTCCCGCGGGACCGGCTCAGGAACCGAAAGTGGCTATTGTGATTCCGGGTCTTTAGGAGACCCTAGCTCAGATTTTGACTGTGTGCACCAGTCTTGCACAGGCAGTCGCTATGTATTCTGCTGCCGCTACTTCTCAGGCCGGGGGATACACTTAGACTCCAGTTGCCCGGAAACCTAAGAAGGTTACTCATGGCCTTCCGTCACCGCGGGCAACTCCAGCCCAGCCGATTGACCCAGAACAGGATTTTGTAGTCCCAGCTTTGGCAGATGATGAGCAACGCAAGTTGGAGAGATTTAGTTGACTTTAGCGTTAGACTTTCATTGGTTCTGAGGGCGAGGATGCCCAAGGCTTCTTAGACAAGTGTCTGAGGATTCTTCACACAACAGGGATATTGGAGGCCAGTGGGGTCCCATTTACTACCTTCCAGTTCTCAAGAGTTGCACTCGCTTGGTGGGAGGCCTATGAGAGGCGTATACCTGTTGATGTAGCACCCCTTACCTGGCGTCAGTTCTCCATTCTGTTCCTAGAGAAGTATATACCGCAGTCCCGCAGGGAGGAGCTGTGTAAGGAGTTCGAGCAGTTGCGTCAGGGGGACATGAGCGTGATGCAGTATGAGGTAAGGTTCTCCGAGTTGGCCCGTCATGCTATTTGGCTAGCTCTAACGAATAGGGAGAGGATCAGGAGGTTCGTTGATGGCCTCACTTATTAGATTCGAATTTTTCTGACGAGGGAGAGGATATCTGGTTCTCCTTTTGAGGAGGTGGTTGACATTGCCAGAGAGATTGAGTCGGTTCTCCGCCAGGAGCGAATCGAGAGGGAGGCCAAGAGGCCTCGAGGCTCTGGTAGTTTTAGTGGTGTTCATTCAGGTGGTCTATCTTAGCGCAGTAGAGGCCGTTCATTTAGGACTCCTCAGCCAGTCCGCCTAGCCTATAGTGGTGCATCATCGGGGCATGGTCCCCGCAGCTCTCATCCGGGCCGTTCCTCATTCAGTGCTCTTCCAACCCAGAGTTCATCTCGGCCACCATCAGTTTAGGGTTTTTTCACGCATGGTGCTTCTAGTGGTTATTCTGGTTCCAGGGGTTCCCATCAGTCCCCACCGCCATTTGCTGAGAGGGGTTGCTTTGAGTGTGGTGATCCGGGTCATATAGAGAGGTTTTGTCCCCGCCTTTCGGGTGGTTCATTTCAACAAAGGAGACAGCCTTCAGCTTCAGCACCAGTTACTTCACCACCCGCCCAAGCAGCTAGGGGTGGGGGCTAGTCAGCTAGAGGTCTCCCTAGAGGGGGAGGTCAATCAAGTAGAGGTCATGCTCAATTTTATGCACTTCTAGCCAGACCAGATGCTATGGCCTCAGATGCAGTGATTAAAGGTATTGTTTCAATATGTCACCGAGATGCTTCAGTCTTATTTGATCTAGGTTCCACGTATTCTTATGTTTCATCATACTTTGCTCAGTTTTCTGGATATGCCTCGTGAGTCCTTAGTTACATCTGTTAATGTGTAGACTCTGGTAGGCGATACTATTGTTATGGATCGTGTGTATCGGTCGTGTGTGATATCTATTGGGGGTCTGGAGACCCGAGTGGATCTGTTATTGCTTAGCAGGGTTGACTTTGATGTGATATTAGGCATGGATTAGCTATCTCCGTGTCACGATGTTCTTGATTGTCATGCTATGTCTGTGACCTTAGCGATGCTAGAATTTTCGAGAATTGAGTGGAGTGGCTCTGTGGAGTATGTTCCTAGTATGGTGATTTCATACCTGAAGGCCTAGTGTATGGTAGAAAAGGGTGTTTATCATATTTTGCTTTTGTGAGAGATGTCAGTGTTGAGACTCCCACTATTGATTCTGTTCCTATGGTCCGTGATTTTTCGGACGTGTTTCCTGTTGACTTGCCAGGCATGCCACCTGATAGGGATATTGATTTTGGTATTGATTTGGTGCCGGGCACTCAGCCCATTTCTATTCCTCTGTATCGTATGGCACCATCAGAGTTAAAGGAATTGAAAGAGCAGCTTCAAGAACTCGTAGATAAGGGGTTCATTCGTCCTAGCGTGTCACCTTGGGGTGCACTGGTGTTGTTTGTGAAAAAGAAGGATGGTTCCATGAGAATGTGTATTGATTACAGGCAGCTGGACAAGGTTACTATAAGAATAAGTATCCCTTGCCTCGTATTGATGATTTGTTTGACCAGTTTCAGGGAGCCAGAGTGTTCTCTAAGATTGATTTGAGATCCAAGTATCATCAGCTAAAGATTCGGGACTCTGATATTCCCAAGACAGCTTTCAGGACTCGTTATTGTCACTATGAGTTATAGTGATGTCTTTAGGGCTAATCAATGCCCCAGCAGCGTTAATGCATTTGATGAACAACGTGTTTCAGCCATACTTGGATTCTTTTGTTATTGTGTTAATTGATGACATCCTGGTATATTCTCGTAGCCAGGAGGAGCATGCTCAGCATTTGGGAGTTGTATTGCAGAGATTAAGGGAGGAGAAGCTTTATGAAAAGTTCTTAAAGTGTGAGTTTTGGTTTGGCTCTGTACCTTTCTTGGGGCACGTGGTGTCCAGTATATTCAGGTTGATCCGAAGAAGATAGAGGTGGTGCAGACTTCGCCCAGACCGTCCTCAGCTACAGAGATTAGGAGCTTCCTTGGTTTGGCGGGATATTACCGTCGCTTTGTGGAAGGGTTTTCTACTATTGCTTCGCCCTTCACCAAATTGACCTAGAAGGGTGTTCCGTTCAGGTGGTCGGACGAGTGTGAGGAGAGGTTTCAGAAGCTCAAGACTACACTGACCTCAGCTTCAGTATTAGTATTTCCATCCGCTTCAGGTTCTTATACCGTATTTTGTGATTCCTCGAGGATAGGCATCAATTGCATTTTGATGCAGGAGGGTAGGGTGATTGCCTACGCCTCGCGCCAGTTGAAGACTCATGAGAAGAATTACCTAGTGCATGATCTCGAGCTAGTAGCCATTGTTCACGCCTTGACGATCTGTCGTCATTACTTGTACGGGGTGCATTGTGATGTTTTTACTGATCACCGTAGTCTACAACATCTGTTTAAGCAGAAGGATTTGAATTTGCATCAGAGGAGATGGTTGGAGCTTCTCAAGCACTATGATATCACTATTTTCAACTATCCGGGGAAGGCCAACGTAGTAGCCGATGCCTTGAGTCGTAGAGCAGAGAGTTTGGGGAGTCTAGCATATCTTCCAACAGCAGAGAGACCATTAGCACATGATGTTCAGGCCTTAGCAGGCCAGTTGGTGAGATTTGATCTATCATATCCCGGTCAGGTATTAGCTCATGTAGCTTCCAGGTCTTCTCTTTGTGATCGGGTCAAACAACGCCAATATGATGACCCACACTTGCTCGTTCTTTAGAACAAGGACCAACGAGGTGATGTTAGGGATGTGGTTATTGATGATGATGGGGTTACGAGGATGCAGGGTCGTATTTGTGTGCCCAATGTGGATGGGCTTTGAGAGTTGATTCTAGCAGATGCCCATAGCTCGCAGTATTCCATCCATCCGGGTGCCGCGAAGATGTATCAGGATCTGAGATAGAACTATTGGTGGAGGCGGATGAAGAAGGATATCATTGGATTCGTAGCTCGGTGTCTCAACTCAGCAGGTCAGGTATGAGCACCAGAAACCAGGTGGATTGCACCAGAGATTAGAATTTCCCGGGTGGAAGTGGGAGCGGATCACCATGGACTTTGTAATTTGGCTCCCACGGACATCGAGGAAGTTCAATGCTATATGGGTTATTATGGATTGGTTGACCAAGTCCGCGCACTTCATTCCTGTTGGTACTACGTATTCTTCGGAACGATTAGCTGACATTTATATCCGGGAGATAATTCGTTTGCATGGTGTCCCAGTTTCTATCATTTATGATAGAGGTACTCAGTTCACATATCAGTTTTGGAGGGCCGTGCAGAGAGAGTTGGGTACTCAGGTCGAGTTGAGCACAACATTTCATCCTCAGACGGACAGGCAGTCAGCGCGCACTATTCAGATTTTGGAGGACATGTTGCATGCTTGTGGCATTGATTTCGGGGGTTCATTGGACCAGTTTCTGCCATTCGTTGAGTTTGCATATAATAATAGTTATCAGTCGAGTATCTAGATGGCTCCATATGAGGCTTTATATGGGAGAAGGTGTAGATCTCCGGTTGGTTAGTTCAAGTCGGGTGACGCTAGGCTATTGGGCACAGACTTGGTACAAGATGATTTGGATAAGGTGAAGTTGATTCAGGAGCGGCTTTGCACGGTGCAATATAGGCAGAAGAGTTACGTGGAACGGAAGGTCCGGGATGTGTCTTTCATGGTCGGGAGAAGGTGCTACTGAAGGTGTCACCCATGAAGGGCTTTATGCGGTTCGGGAAGAAAGGCAAGTTGAGCCCCCGGTTCATTGGGCCTTTTGAAGTGCTTCAGAGGGTTGGAGATTTGGCTTATAAAGTTGCTTTTCCACCCAGCTTATCGAGTGTTCATCGGTGTTTCATGTTCCCATGCTTCGGAAGTATGTTGGTGACCCGTCTCATGTCTTTGATTTCAGCTCAGTTCAGCTTGAGGGTGATATGTCATATGAGGTAGAGCTAGTGGCTATTTTGGGTTCTCATGTCAGAAGGTTGAGGTCTAAGGATATAGCTTCAGTAAAGGTGAAGTGAAGAGGGCAGCCGGTGGAGGAGCCTACCTGGGAGACTGAGCGGGAGATGCAGAGTAGATACTCTCACTTATTTGAGACTCCAGGTATGTTTCTAGACCCGTTCGAGGATGAACGTTTGTTTAAGAGGGGGAGAATGTAACGACCTGGACGATCGTTCCGTGAGATTAGCCCCGTTTTCCCTGTTTACGCTTTTTCATGTCTTGCATAGCCTACTTATGATGTGTTGGGTTTGATTGGTTCGAGTTTAGAGGGGTCACAGTGAGAACTGAGACATTTAGTCTCTTAAGTTGGCCTTGGGGTTAAACAGGTCAAACAGAAGTTGACTGTTAGGTAAATGGCCTGGAATGTGGATTTTATGGCTCAGATAGCTTCGTTAGGTGATGTGGGACTTAGGAGTGTGTTCGGAATGTGGATTTGATGTCCGAAGTAGAATTAGGCTTGAAATGGCGAAATTGAGTTTTTTGGTGATTTCCGGTCAGCAGTGGAAAATAGGATATTGGGGTCGGAATGGAATTCCTGGAGTTGGAACAGGTTCGTAGTGTCATTTTGGATGTGTGTGCAAAATTTCAGGTCAATCGGACGTGTTTCTGATGATTTCGGCATCTATGGCAAAATTTGGAAGTTTCTAAGTTCTTAAGCTTGAATCCGATGGTGACTTAGTGTTTTTGTGTTGGTCTGAGTGGTTCCAAGGCTCGACTAAGTTTGAATGATGTGATGGAATGTGTTGGCATGTTTGGTTGAGGTCCCGTGGGCCTCGGGTGAGTTTCGGGTGGTTAGCGGATTAATTTTAGGACTTTGAACTTGGCAGATTTTCTGGTGTTGTTGCAGAGAATTCTTGTTCATCGCCTTCGCAGTGGAGTCCCGCTTTGGGGAAGAATAAATGGGGGATCTGGGCATTTTGGTCTATGCGTTCACGCCCTATAGCCATGTTTGTGAAGAGGAATAGGTAGCCGGGGACCCCAGGTTAATGGTCTATGCGTTCTGTAACAAGGGACGCATTCGCGAAGTCTTGGGATTGGTAAAGCTTCGCGTTCGCGAAGGGAATTTTGGGAGGTAGTCGAGGTTAGCCTACGCGAACGCGAACGCGAGAGGATTTCCGCGTTCGCGAAGAAGAAATGAATGTGTAGACACTTTTATATTCAAAATCGTGGGTTTAAGTCCAATATCTCAAAAACCATTGGAGCTCAAGAGATTTTCAGTAGAGTTATTGGGGTAAGCATTTCTCACTTAGTTTTGGTTCAATTCTGTTATTTGGTATTGCATTTCATCCTTTAATTTGAGTAATTGGAGTGGAACTTGGTATGTATAGACTCGTGGGAGAGTAAAGATTCTAGTTTTGTGATTTTTATCAAATTTTGAGATGTGGGCCCGGGGGTCGGGTTAGACCAATTTCGGGATTTGTGCTTGATTTTGATAATTTTCAAATGGACTTTGTTCCTTGGCATGTAATAATGATATAAATCTGATTTTTGGCTATTTTTGGAGCAATCGGAGGCTGAGTCTAGAGGCAAAGGCATTGTGGGCTAGGATTTTAGCCGGTTTTGAGGTAAGTAACATTTCTAAACTTGGTTATGAGGGTTCGAAACCCCGAACTACTTGTTATGTGATTAGAATTGGAGCACATGCCAAGTGATGGGCGTGCGGGCATGCACCGTGAGACTTGTGACCTGGTTCATCCCATGGAACCATTTAGTGATTATTCCCTAATAATATATGTGCTTCTACTAATGTGAATAATGCAAACATGATAGAAATCATGACAAATTATGTATAATAAGGCTTCACGCCGATACTGCGGAAACTCGAGCGGTCGTATATTGCTGTCTCCTTATGTGTTTAATTTATTTTGTATACTCAGTCATCTCATTGCATAGCATTTCATGCCTTAGTCTCGGTAATTGTTGATTATATATATTAATCATTGTTTCGGGCTAGTTCATGCATTTGTGAGCCCATGTGAGTGAGACTGGAGAGTAATGGATGAGTGAGGTCGAGAGCCTGTTGTTATGACAGTTATGAGATCGGACTGCACACCGCAGTTATATTCTGATCATGCCTTCGTTGGCTTGATATAGCGCTTGGGCCAATAGGAGCCCCTCCGGAGTCTTTACACCCCCAGTGAGCGCATTGATATTGAGGGACGGATCTTCCCTGGACATGGACCTTGTCCGACCTTTATGATATGTTAGGGATGGATCGTCCTTGGACATGGATCTTGTCCGAGTGTCGTATTACGGAGATAGATCTTCTCCGTGGGGGCTGGATTGGACTTTTCCTCAGTACTGAGTGACTACGGTCATCGGTGATTATGCATATTCCGGGATGGATTTTCCCTCGGCCTGAGAGCCATATACAGTACTGAGTGGACTCATGTGTGAGAGTTGTGAGAACTATGTGCATTTCCACTCTGTTGATACATTGGCATGTGGAGTACTGAGATATACTTGGGCTACTTATCATATCGGTCATATTCTGTGTTCATTATCTGTCGAAACTGTGAGCATGCCTAAATTTCTGTGTACTGTTTTCATTACAATTATTGAAGTTTAGTCTGTCACTACCTCTCAATCCTTAGTTTGGGTTCATTACTTCTGAGTTGGTGTACTCACATTACCCCAATTACCTTGTGTGCAGATCCAGGTACAGCGGGACCCGGTAGTAGTTGTTGAGCTGCAGTCAGAGTTTCTTGGGAGGCATCGAGGTAGCAGTTGGCGATCGCAGCCTCTATTATCTCCTTCTCTATCTACCTGTCTTATTTAGTTATTTCAGACAACTTTATGTCGGCATTGTATTTTGATATTCGATGTAGTAGCTCATGACTCGGTGACACTAGATTTGGGTTCGGGTTTTTTTTTTCTCTCACTTATGTTATTGATGATGATTAAACTCTTAAATGCTTTATAAATATGAGACTTTTGCTGCAAATATAATGAATGTTTCTGGAAACATCTTGTAACAAATGAAATGTGTGGCTTGCCAGATTTCACGATAGGCGCCATCACGACTGTGTATTTCGGGGTCGTGACAATTTAATGCATATGGGATTAATACTAATAGGATTAAAAGGATTAACTAGAAAAAATTTAGGAACTAAAGTACTGGTTGTAGTATATGATTATAGATGGCCTGACCAAAAGAAATCTATAACAGGTTTAACGGAAGTAGACATGACTAATAATGGAGGAATATTCTACATAAGCCCAAATTTTATGATAAACTTAGTAGAATTCGGAAAAAACATTAAAATAGGAATACAAACAAAAGGATATGAAGAAATGAATAATGGAAATAATTTATTAATATGTGTAGCATTTATAGGAAAAATGGCAACTAATAGTAATAAAAAATTCAAAATTAAGGTAGATGACGTAGTAGAAGTAATGGGAAATAAAGGAATAAAACTAATAGAACCCATCAAAATAGACCCAGAAGAATATGCATGATTAGAATGGAATCTAGAGGACTTTGCAAAACCAAAAATATTAAAACTAGAATCTGATTTGATGTATAAAAATTCTAGGGGAGAAACTTCAATTAGGTTCTCTAACGACATTTATACCACCTATAGGGAAGTATTGATGGAACTGAAAGTACGGTAGAAGATAGTGAATGTATGAACATTGGAATAATACAAGATGAATTTAAGTAGACAAAGCATTAGAAAAAGCTAGGATATTAGTTAGAGAAAATAAAAACAGGACTTTTCAATATAAAGCATGTAAACTTGGGAGTCTTAACTCTAAGTTAAACAGAAGAATATTTTAAGAAATGCGAATTATGAACGGACAATTGGGGATACAGATCAGAAAATATTTCACAAAAAAGATCAAAAAAATTTGATAAAATTTTAGAAGAAATGAAGGATAGCTATGAAGAAACAAAGACATAATCTTTATAAGTCTAAAAGAATTAATGGAATCAACTAGTTCTAGTCCTAGTCCATTTTAGAGAACAATTCATCAAAGTACAATAGATACTAGTACGGGAAATATGCCTTGAAGAAGGGTATATAGACTAGGTCAAGAAATAGAAATAGAAAATGTAAAACCATCAGGAAAAAAAAATGCCTATAGAGGAACCTATAAGACTACACGAAGGAGGAAGTAAATGTAAAATATTAAATGTAGCAGCTCACGGCCCACAAATGTGGAACTCAGTAATAGACATTTGGAAAGGAATAGTAGTAGCGGACTATATAAAAACTTACCACGAAACAGATGCAGAAATAATGTATAAATATATGGAAACTTTCTTAGGAGAATCAACAAATGGATTATGGGAAGCTTATAAGTCAGAATTCCCACAAGAATTTTAAGCTTTAATAGCAATGGGACTAAATCCTTATAATTTTAAAAATAAAATACATAGTTTAATTACAGGAGAAGATCTAAATAGTGGATTAGTAGTATAACAAAAAAATGCTTTAATAAAGTTAGAACAATTAAGCATAAGCATTTGGTTTCGTATAAAGAAATTCCTCAATGATTATTTTTATTATTCGGCTATTAGTGGAAATGCGTTTGATGAAGAATTAGGAAAAAATTATTTAATAAAGTTTCAGGAGTTCTAGGCAGAGAAATAGAAGAACGATGGTATAAAAGAGACGGAGTAATACAAAACCCAAATGCATAATGGTCCATAGGACATAAAATACAACATATATTGGAAATATTACAAGAAAAATGTACTAATATACAAATACAAAAACAACTAAAATAGAACAATATGAGTTGTTGTAAATCAACCATATATACAACACAAAGCTATGATAAGAATGAATACAAAAAGAAAAAATATAGAAATAAACCTCAATATAACAAGGGATATAATAGAAAAAAATATTATCTTAGAAAATCATTAGCTAAAAACCCATACCTAGACAGAAATAGACATGTTAAGAAATATAGAACAGAAAGAAATTATAAAAATAAATTAGAATGTTTCACCTGTGGAAGTGTAGAACACTTAGCCAATACATGCCTGAAATGAATTAATAATAAAACCAGAAATTCACAATTAATAGAAGATTTTCAGGAAACTTTAATAAATGTAGACGAACAAATGTTAGATAATGAAAGTATATACTCCATAGTAAGTGTTGATACATAGGAAAAAACACAAATAGATTCATCAGAGTCAGAAGAAGAAGAATTAATAAATGAGATAGGATTAGAAAAACTAAATTTAAAAGAAATACAAGCAAATACATTAGTAAACATTGAAACGACCCGGCCGGTCGCTCCGAGAATTTTAGCCTATTTATGTTGTGTTGGGTCGGTTGGGTCAGGTTCGGAGTGATTGTGGAGAGAATTGAGACACTTAGTCTCTTAAATTGGCCTAATAGTTGAAAACGTCAACTAGGAGTTGACTTATTGGTAAACGAATTTGGAATGTAGATTTTATGGCTCAGATGGCTTCGATAGGTGATTTGGGACTTAGGAGTCTTTTCGGAATGTGGTTTTGAGGTCCGGTATAGAATTAGGGTTGAATGTGTGAAAGTCAGTTTTTGGCGATTTCCGGTCGGCAGTGGAAAATAGGCTATCAAGGCCGGAATGGAATTCCAGGAGTTGTAGCAGTTTTGTAGTGTCATTTTGGATGTGTGTGTAAATTTTCAGGTCATTCGAATGTGCTTTGGTTGGTTTCGGCATCGTTGGTGATTTTCGAAAGTTTTAGGAATCTTATGCTTGGATCATGGGTTGTTGGAATTTCGATGTTATTTCGGGTGTTCCGAGGGTTCGACTAAGTCTGGGTGATCATTAATGAGTTGTTTGTATTTTTGGTTGGGGTCCCAAGGGGCTCAGGTTGATTTCGAATAGCCATCGGGGGATTTTATGTTGGAAAATAGCAGTTGATGCTGCTGGTGCTGATGTTACCGCACCTGCGGATAGGGGACCGCAGGTGCGGGCCCACAGAAGCGGACGACTGGTCGCAGGTGCGGATTATTGTGGGTTGGAGGAGTTCTTCAGGTGCGAGTTTTTTATCGCACCTGTGAAGCCGCAGATGCGGAATTTTGAGCGCAGGTGCGGATGCTGGGCTTCTAAGTGTTTTCCGTAGGTGTGCACCTGGAACGCAGGTGCGGGTCCGCAGGTGCGCGTAAGTGGACGCAGTTGCGGAACCACTGGACAGGAGGGTATAAGTTCCACCCTTCACGATTTTTTGGCATTTCTTCAATATTTTCATCTGGGATTAAGCTTTGGGAGAGGGTTTTGAAGGATGAAATCAAGAGGACTTCGTTGAGGTAAGATAATTTAACCTAAAACTCATTCCTATGTAATTTTTGGACTGATTTAGGGTAAATTTAGGGGAAAATCAGTGTTAAATTGTGGGTTAGGGCTTGGATAATTGGAGACTTTGGTTGAGTAATTGAAAGGGCAATTGTGGTCCGATTATTTGGATCGGGATGCATGCCGCAACATATGTTATGTGGATCTGGCTGCACGCCGCAACAGTTTGTGTGGATACATGGTAACTATTGAGTGAGTGTGCTGAGTGTGAGCATTTATTACTGATAGAGGAGTCACGAGTGACTGAGAGACCTTACGTATGAGTGATATTGTGCCCGAGAGGCTATAAATTGTGAGATCATTGTTTTTCACTCCTTTTACATTGAGTCTCTTTAATAGACGTGAGTTAATGTTTTATGCAAATTTAGAAGGAGAACTGGAGTTTGAAAAGTATTTGGTAAATGTTGTCTTTTTATTACTCTATTTGTTTTCACTGGCACATGTTTTTGTGAAACTATCACTTTTAAATGCTCGTCACTGCACTCAAGTCTTTAGTTACTTTGGTTACTTATTGAGTTGGCGTACTCACGTTACTCCATGCACCTTTGTGTGCAGATCCAAGTACCAGATCTGAGCATTAGCTAATTTCTCCTTTGCTCGGAGTTTGATCGATGATAGAGGTACGTAGCTGTTCGACGTCCCCAGCTGGCCTTCTTTCCTTTCTTAGTTCGTAAATTTCTAGCATTCTCCGGATTGTACTAGTAGAGGCTTGTTATCAGATATTGTATTTATCTCTTTAGATGCTCATGACAGTTGTATCCGGGTGCTGGGTTGTGTTTAGATTTAATTTTTGTGGTATTACTGCTATTAATTATATCCTTAAAATAGGAATCCTTAAATGAATTACATTGACTTGTGATATTAAACAGACGGTTTTGTCTGTTACTCTCAGTAGTTGGCTGGCCTAGTTTCATGATAGGCGCCATCACGACCTATATTGATTTTGGGTCGTGACAAACATATCTGAAGAATGTAATCATGATTTTGAAAAAAATAATGGGTTAGATAGTAATCAGTGTTTTATATGCAAATGATATCATAGTAGGGAGAGAAGAGCAAAATGTAAGTCATGTTACATAGAAGGATGCATCTTACGTATAGAAAAATAATTTAAGACAAAAATAAATAAAGAAGAAAAATTCCAAGGAATAAATGAGTCTACTCTCAATTTAAGAGTAATGGCATTTGAAACCATAATAAATTAATTAGAAAAAAGAATACAAAATATTGAAAAGGGAAAACAAAAATTAGAAGATGACGAAGAAAATGTAGCAGAATTCACATACGATGAAGAACTAATGAGTATAGGGAATTATGATGTCACGACCAAAAATCCATAAGGTCGTGATGGCGCCGGACACTACTGTCAGGCAAGCCAATCATCAAATAGTGAAGCTAAATTTCCTGTTTTAGCATTTTTGAAATCATTACCTTTCACTTTAACACGCAACAACTCAATAAAATCCATTAAGTAAAAATAACAGTCCAATACTCCATTTTAATAAAGTAATCCCAACACATCCCAGAACCCGGTGACACAAGTACATGAGCAATTTCTAAGAATTTTATAAATTCTACAAAGCTTGTCCGAAATACAAATTGGACAAGCAATAAAAATGAAAATACAATACATAGAGGAATACTCTGCCGACTGGGGGTCGTCTCCGAGTGATACAGCTCATCTAAGTCTCCAAGTCACCCATATTTCTATGAAGGTACCTCTGCAAAAAAATGCACAGAAATTGTAGCATGAGTACGAAAACAACGTGTACTTAGTAAGTATCCCCACTAACCTCAGAGAGGTAGTGACGAGAGGTCGAATTACAAACTTACTAGAAGTCAATTTAGTATAATGAAGTGAGACACTAAGCATGAATGTCATAGGAAATTTATTAATATCAGGAATAAATAATATCAACTCCATCCACATTTAACACTTTAAATCTTCATCATTTCAGTTGACAATTTAAATCTCCCAGACCATTTGATAGTTCAAGTCACATACGGTATATAGTATGGATGTATCATGCGCAGGAAATGCCGAGGGTCGACGGCCTGGACCGAAATAAACATAAATTGTGCACTGCCGAGGGTCGAACGGCTCGAACCATAGATGCATCTATTTTCCTCGCTCGCAAATCGATCATGCGACGCGGTCAGCATAATAATAATAAGGCTAACCTGCTCGCGAATAATACCTGTGACTCAGATGCTCATATGTACACGTATTCACATAATAATCCGCATTTTTATCAAGAAACAGCTTCTCAAGAAAATGATAAAATTCTCTTTAGGTGAACATGAAAATAGTATATAAATAATTTCTGGCAATTCATTTTCCACGTTTGACGAGGTTTTCAAATATTACAAATCTGGAAGGAACACAATTAACCAAGGAAGAATAAATTCTCTTTCTAGATGATTAAGAAAATGAACTCTACTCTTTTTAGGTATTCAATTACTATTTCGATCATATTAGCGGTATAATATTACTGGCAGGATCACAAGTACAACAACTAAGGCATGCTAGTGGGTCCAAGACTACCCGGACGTAAGAATATTAGTAGCTACACACGGACTCCCATCATCTCGTGCGCACGTAGCCCCCGCAATTAATAGCATATATTAATTTAGTTCACCTATGAGGTAAAATTCCCCCTCACAAAGTTAGAAAGTAGAGTTACCTCGCTCCGAAGTTCCATAACCGGCTTCCAAACCCTTCTTACGACTCCAATTGATACACAACGCTCCAAAACTAGCCAAATAATTGGCAAACCAATGAAAATATACCTTAATACTTGTAAAAATTCAGACTATATAAATTCTCATCTCCGCTCGAAGTACTGACCAAAATGCCCTCGAGCCCACGTGCCCGGCTTCCGAAATTTCTAGAAGATAAACTCTACCAATAGACTTACTTGCTCAAATATACAATTTACTCTAATTTTAATGCTCAAATTTGTGGCTAAAATAAAAATTACCAAATTTATAGGTTTTTCTTCAAAATTCCATATTTTCCATAAATTCCCATACTCAAATATGTACCTAGACCAGCATTTAACTTAAAAAGAGTTGGGATAACTTGCCTTATGATCCTTGACGAAAATCCCTCCTTGAAGCTCTCCACAATTTCCCATACCAAATAAAAATAGGAGGAGAATTGTCAAAATTCCAGTTCTAAAACATTCCGCGCAGGCCTCATTTCCGCACATGCGATCCAACCTTCGCACCTGCGCTCCTGCAGGTGCGCCCAAACTCCCGCACCTGTGGCTTCCTTAGCTTCCGCAAAAACTCACACTTATGGCGCCAAAGCCGCACCTGCGGCTCCACACCTGCGGCCAAAGCCTCGCAGGTGCAGTCACACCAGATGACAGTAATCTCAACACTTCTTCAAACTCAAAACTTGATTCGTTAACCACTCGGAATCCACCCGGGACCCCCGGGACCACATCCAGTTACACCAACCTGTTCAAAAACATAATTGGGACTTGCTCGAGGCCTCAAATCAAATCAAACAACGCCGAAATCACGAATCGCATGAAAATGCAAACTTTATGAACTTGAAATTTCAAACTTCTACATCTATGACCCCAAATTTTGCACACAAGTCCTATTCGACATTGCGGACCTGTTCCAACTTCCGGAATCGCATTCCGACCCCGATATAAAAATTTCCACTTCCGGTCAGATTTCTCAAAAACCTTCAAATTTCTATCTTTAGCCAAATGACTTCAAAATAACATACGGACATCCGAATTCACTTTCCATCGTGCTCCCAAATCCAGAATCACCATACGAAGCTATTCCCAGGCTCGGAATCCCAAACGGATATCAATAACTCTAAAATGCTTTCCAACCCAAATTTATGAAATCCTTCTAAAATACTAACTTTCACAATATACGACGAAACGCTCCCGGGTTATCCAAAACCCGATCCGGACATACGCCCAAGTCTGAAATCATCATACGAACCTGCTGGAACCTTCAGATCCTGATTGCGAGGTCGTTTACGCAGAATCTCAATCTTAGTCAATTTCTCCAACTTAAGGCTTCCGAAATTAGAATTTTCTTTCTAAATTAACTCTAAACTTCCCGAAATTCAATTCCGACCACACCTAGAAGTCATAATACCGGAAACTGAAGTGCTCATGACCTCAAACTGTTGAACGACGCGCTAGAGCTCAAAACGACCGGTCGGGTCGTTACATTCTCTCCCACTTAAACAGACATTCGTCCTTGAACGTTCTAAGAACTGCTCTGGAGTTGTCTGAAATCACTGTTTAACACCTCGTGCACCTGCCCATGCTACCACAACCCAGTTGAGCACATTAGCTTGATCAAACCTAAAGATATCCTATTTTATCCATACAATAAGCTCAAAACCCAGTTCCAACACCTAAATTTTTTCTACCAGACCTATTTCAAATATATAATCACCGTATCAACTACCACACGAGGTACCAAAACATGACTACACACTTTTGCTGAATGTAGTGCCATACACCGCATATTTCATCATCCAATAACAATGACATTTCCCCGATCATTAATAGCAATAATTCCACCACTCTGATGCTCCCAATGCACCTTATGATATATATATATATATATA
>ML466162.1:8928-21145 GCA_005239535.1 Nicotiana rustica | reverse complement strand
TTATATATAAAACTTCTAAAATTTTACGGTACATATTAGTCGTTTATATTTTTAGTCTAGTTATTTGCTACTACAATAATCTAATTTTTTGCCTTTACATTCTAGTTTGATTGGTAGTTTTAGTTTGCTAAGTAAAAGAGTTTATTTCATATTAAAAATAATCGATTTTTAATTGAGTACTTAAATTATTCATCACTAGTTGATTCAATTATCATCAACATATCTTGGTAAATGATTGATTTTTCAAAGAGTAATTGGTTTGATAGTGTTACGTTTAAAATGTAGTCTTCGGAATATGTGTTTGGTAGTGTATGTCTCATATTTAAGAAAACAACCGATAAATAATCGAAAAAATCAAAAAATCGATAAAAATCGAATCGATAAAAAACCGACTTAATTGGTTTGGTTTGGTTTCGATATTTGAATAACCTACTTACTTGGTTTGGTTTATTTTTAGGGAAAAACTGATCCAAATTGAACCATGAACACCCCTAGTCGTGGTTGATGATGTTGTATTTGGCTGCCTGCATTCGAAACATTTTGGCTTATTTTTTGTCCGATGGGAGAATTCCCTCTTGCAAATATGTTATAATACGGTTGCGCCAGTCCCAAGTTAAATTTATAGAGTGTACCTTGAGTTGGTGACGAGTGGAGGAGGGTAAGCACGTTTTCTTTTCCATTTATGTTTTTGGTTGTTACTGCTAATTTGGCGAGGCCATCTGCCTCGATGTTGTCCTCGAGGTATCTGGTCGAGTTCACATTCGTCGAATTCTGGCAGTAGTTTATGAATTTATGCCTGGTACCTTTGTCGCCTCTACTCTTTGATTTGGGAAGTCCCTATGACTTGGTTGATAACGAATTGTGAGTCGCATCGGAGGACGACTCGTCGTGCTCCATACTTGAGAGCTAGCTTTAGTCCTGAAATTACGGCCTCGTACTTGGCCTCATTTTTCGTCATATTGGGCACGGTATGGACTGGTGGATGACTTTGCCTATTGGGACCCCGAGTACAAGTCCCAGTCCTGATCCTGACGCATTGGAAGTGCCATCGGTGTATAGGACCCATAGGTCGGCTGAATTGGGAGAGGTACGAGAAGTTTCTTGCTCGACCTCAGGTATTATTTTGGCACTGAAATCAACGAAGAAGTCGGCATCGCTGTTCGTGGTTGATATGCTATATCGTGCTCGCTCAGTTCTATGGCCCATTTGGCCAATCTTCCTGACAACTCGGGTTTATGTAGGATACTCCTTATGGGGAAGGTCGTGACCGCCGATATGGGGTGACATTGAAAGTAGGGTCTAAGCTTTCGTGAAGCTATGACTAATGCCAAGGCTAACTTTTCGAGGTGTGGGTACCTCATTTCGGCATTGGCCAGGATTTTGCTAATGTAATAGATTGGAGATTGCATACCTTTATTTTCAACAGCACTGCACTTACTGCGACCTCTGATACGGCCAAGTATATCAGGAGACGCTCACCGAGTTCTACTTTGGTGAGTAGCGAGGGCGAGGACAAGTATGCCTTTAGTTCTCTTATGGCCTCGATGCGTTCTGAATTCCATCGGAGTCTGTTGTCCTTTTTGAGCACATTGAAGAATTTGTGGCATCTGTCAAAGGATCGTGAGATGAACCTCGACAGGGCAGCTATACGGCCGGTCAGTTTTTATACTGGTTTCTTACTGGTCAATATCTCGGGTATTCCTTCGATGGCTTTGATCTGGTCGGGGTTGACCTCGATGCCTCTTTGCAACACCAGGAAATCGAGGAACTTCCCCGAGGTCACACCGAAGGCACACTTTTCGAGGTTCAGCTTCATGTCGTATTGCCTTAGTATATCGAAGGCTTCCTTCAAATGGTCGATGTGATCTTCCTTTATTTTTGATTTGACCAGCATATCGTCTATATAAACCTCCATTATTTTGCCGAGTTGATTCTTGAACATATTTGTGACCAGCCTTTGATAAGTTTCCCCTGCGTTCTTCAGTCCGAATGGCATGACTCTGTAGCAGTACCTCCCCTGGTGGGTAATGAAAGTGGTCTTTTCCAGGTCCTCCTCCTCCATGAGGATTTGGTTGTACCCTGAGTAGGCGTCCAAGAAACTTAACAACTTATGTCCTGCTGTTGCGTCGTTGAGTTGATCGATGTGAGGTAACGGAAAAGAATCCTTTGGGCATGCTTTGTTTAGGTCCGTGAAATCCACACACACGCGCCACTTTCCGTTTTTCTTCTTTACCATGACCACGTTGGCGACCCATTGGGGGTACTTTGACTCCCGGATGGAGCCGTTGGCGAGTAACTTTTCCACCTCATCGCGGACGGCCTTATTGATTGTGGCATTGAACTTTCTTTTTATTTGTCGTACCGGCGGGTAGAGTGGATCAACGTTCAGCTTGTGTGTGGCGATGTCTTTCGAGATACCTGGAATATTTGCATGGGAGAAAGAAAATAGATCGGCGTTGTCGATCAAATTTTATGAAATTTACCTGGTTCTGAGAGTTTATGGCCGATGTAAGCCTTTTTGTTGTGGTCGATGTTGTCTAGTTAGACGGGATCAAGGTCTTCTATTGTTGACCCTGTGGCTTCCACGACGTCGAGGTCCTTGATGACGTCTTTTTGTTCGTCGAGTTCAGGCCCCGACTTCGGTAATTGCTATGTTCCCAAGCACACTTCCTTTAATTGTTGCGTGTATGTGCAATCCTAGGCGATGCAGTAACATTCTTGAGTTGTGCGTTGTTCCCTGCGAATGCTGAATATTCCCCATAGGGTAGGCAATTTGATCACTTGACATAAGCTGGACGGAATGGCCCACATAGCGTGTATCCAAGGTCGCTCTATGATGGCGTTGTAGGTTGTGTCCTGGTTCATGACATGGAACGTTGTCTCTAGGGTGACGCCCCCAGGCAAAACAAGCAGTTTTATCTCTCCAGAGGTTCGCTCAGTTGCATTGTTAAAACTTGTTAGTGTTATGCATCATGGTACTATCTTGTCCTCAAGTCTCATTTGTGCGAGTACTCGGGGGTGGATAATACACGCGCTGCTCCCGTCGTCTACCATTATTATTTTTACATCAGTATCTAAAATACGTAAAGTAATGACAAGGGCATCGAAGTTAGGAAATGTCAAACCGTGGGTATCTGACTTATCGAAGATGATACTATCTTCGAGGTCATCATATCGTTCATGGGTGATCGACTGCTTCAGTTTATGTGTGGTGGTGAACTTGACGTGATTGATTGTTACTTCGTCGCCTCCGCTGGTGATCATTTGGATGGTGCGGGCGGGGGAGGGTGGCTTTGGAGGGCCTTGATGTTCTCGTTCGCAGCCGAAGTTGGCTCTTCCTTGGTCGCTCATCAGCTCCCTTATATGTCCTTGGTGAAGCATGTTCACCACTTCTTGCCGTAAGGCTATGCAGTCTTCGGTTTTATGACCCCTCTCCTGGTGAAATTCACAGAGGGCGTTCAACTTTCTGGTATTTGGGTTGGACTTCATCTTTTGTGGCCACTTCACCTTAGGGCTGAGTTTCTCTAGTACGTACACTATTTCTGAAGGGGAAACACAAAAATTGTTAGCAGATAAGAGTGGAGGCATACCTCTTTCGTTTCGTTGAGTCCATGTATGTGGCCTGGACGACCCTTCTGTATGATGAGGAGATGGTGGGATGGTCGTTCTGACGTATGGTTGGTGCCTGTCTCGGTTGAGGCGTGGACCTGAATGATCTCTCCGGACATTATTACGGCGATGTTTTCTCGATTCCGTTTGGACTAATGTTAGCCGTTGGGTTGGACCATTAAGGTTGTCCTCATCTTCTCTCACCTTGGTGCAATAGGCGTTGTGAATTTCTTCCAGGTGGTGGGAGGGTATTTCATAAGTATGCTTAACAACTTCCTGGTTGCCCTCGACCCATTCCTGTTCAACCAATTTTGGAAGGCTGCCACCGCCATCTCTTCTGATACGTTTGGCAAGATCATTCTTACTCTGTTGAATCGGGCGAGGAATTCCCTGAGTCCCTCGCTAGGAGATTGTCTGACGGCGAATATGCCATTCACCCTGGCCTCTGCTTTCTTGGCCCGTCATGGGCGGTGACAAACTTATCGGCCATTTCCTCAAACATCGTTATCAAACGTGCTGGTAACTGTGAGTACCACGTTAAGGCTCCCTTTGTTAGGGTTTCGTTGAACTTCTTCAACAGCATTGATGGTACCTGCTCTTTTGGGAGGTCGTTGCCTTTTACTGTTGTGACGTAATGAATGATATGATTTTCAGGGTCTGTTGTGCCGTCATATATTTTCAAATATGACAACATTTTGAAGGTCTTGGGTATGGCATGTGGGGCTGCCTCCTCGCTATACGGTTGTTCGACGGACCGACCGACGTCCCGTTTTGGTAGAAGTTTGGGGGCGCCTGGTATCTTATCAACCCTTTCTTGGTGCTCCCTTATTTGGCCGCGGAATGCTTTATTCTCGTTCTCCATTTCTTCTATTTTCTTCTGAATGGCCGCAAGTTCATCATTACCTGCATCAACAACGGTGTGAGTGTTACTTGTTGGGTGAGGAGCGGGTTGTTCATTGATAGTTGTCGTGGTATCTGCTCGTTCGGCGCTCCTACTCGCTCCTTGAGCGGATTTGTCGAGTATGTTGTTCAGGGTGCTTGTCAACCACGCCTCCAGTAGTTTTTTCACCGTTGGTGGCACTTTCTCAGTTGTGGACGTGGAGGCCCCCCTTTCGCGTGAAGCGGTTACACTACTGTGAGGGGGATGTGAGTCTCTTCACCTGGGTGTGGCACTCGGTGTCACATTCTACTCGTCTTTTATATTAACCTCGTTGATGGTGTTCAAGAGGTTGGCAGTGACATCCACTACTGCTTTCAGTTTTTCATCTCCTTTTCCTACCATTGTTTGTTTGTGCAAGCGAGAAAAAGATGGTTGTTGTCTTTTTTTAGATCTAGAAAAAACTAAAATTTTAACTAGAACCTCCCCACATACGACATCAAATTGTTTTACCAAAAAAGTGTTAAACCTTTTCTTATAACGAATTAATAAGAAAATAGGGGATGGATCCTAGTTAAATATAATGGCTACTAGATCTGACGGTTTAATGTATTAATGAAGTAGGACTGAGCCCATTAATATTGAATGCCAATTACAAGTATTCAATGATTGTCAATGAATGCAATAGAGAAAGAATGCAATGAATGTAGATAATGACAGTAAATGTAATAAGAAGAAATTTATCACCCAAATATTTGGATGACTTGGATGATTCTCCTTCCTGACAACAACGTGGGATAATATAAAATGGAGGTGGACAAGGAATCCTTGGATCTTGTGAATATTCCTTTTTTGTGTTCTAAACTTATTCTACCGCTACTTTTATACATTATATACTCGACCTCGACATTAGCTCTTCTTAAAAAGACTCCTCCCCATTGCGCCGTGATCGATTTAATTCTCGACCACGTCCATTTGCCGTCATTAAATTCGATCCAAATTTCGACTAATACAAAGTCGTCGCCCTTGAGACAAAGAATAAGTGACAGCAAACACTGAAAAACTTAAAGTCATACTTCCTCATCATAGCCAAATCTTGATCGATTATTATTACAATGTTGTGGTTTCTTCCTAATTGCCTTTTGGGACGATAAAGTAATAAAATATACTCCATTTAATATCGACTATTTTATAGCCTCCAAGGCTACTTTCCTCGATCTTGCATAGATGGTAGGAGTCTTATTTTAGAAAAGGCTTACTATTGTTGGTCTTCGAGAGAAATTTAGGGTAATTTTCTTTTTGAAAGATACATCTACTCACGGTTTCATGAGGTGCTTTGCACTTGGAAATTAATTCGTAACTTTAACTTCTAGACTTTTCTCCAACGTAAGAAGGACAAAATGTAGCGCCCAAATCGTTTTTCACTACTAATAGATTTAAAAAGTACTAGTAATTATTATTACACTAGAATGATTAGTTGAGGTAATCAGTCCAACTAGTGTTTAGTTCTTTTTTTTTGGGAAGGAACTCGTAGATGCACTTATCATTTCTGGAAATAATATAAGTTTATCAATGTAAATTAAGAACTAATTTCGTTAGATTAACCACTGTAATTGTACTTTAGAACAAGAAAGGCAGCTTAGAACTGACACCAGTGGTTTCATGCTGCCCATAGTTTAGAGATATTTAAGTGACATAAATTAATAATTAATACATGATCTATATATTTCCTGCATTCCCTACTAATTGGTCTCTTACCTACCAAGATTTGTGGACCAATATGAATTTAAGGTTTGATCAAAGTTTAATTGGATGTGACTGGCTTAGCAATTAAGTAGCCAGCTATTTCGACCCCAGAGATGTAAAAAGTGTCAAATTTCCTGTCTGCCTTTATGCGTTTCTTTTAAGAAGTGAATTTCCCATCTGTCAACGAAATTCCTACTAGGTAATTGTACAGGGATAATTTTGAAGTCATTGAATTAACTTGTGATGTTCAATGAATTCGTGCATGTTTCCGGGCTTATTATAATTCTTTTATTGCTTAAAAAAATAATTTGTTAGAAAGTTTTCATGACCACGTACGAAGCTTTTACGATCCCTACTCTATGTGAATCAATTCAGAATAATCACTTAAGTAATCATATATAGATCCATATCATACAGTTTTCAACCATGATTGTTAAATTTATACTTTGAACAATACAAGATTATGCAGTCGCACGAGTCCTTAATATGTCTACAGAAAGAAAGAATAAAACATTAAAAGGAAACGTGAAAATAAAAATAGCTTCAAGGGGAATGAAAGAAAAAATAAACTAGTAGCTCTTAATCAATCTCAAATATTAACATTCACGAATCTTGATTTTCTCTAACGTTCATTTACATTTGATTATCAGAATATATATAGATAAGTAAATTGTACAACCCATCGATCAATAAATTCTAATTGGAAGTAGATATCAATTTATTATGGAGCAATTTCAGCAGTGACAAAGCAAAAGCTCATTAAATAGTAGTGAGAGTCTGCTCAATTTTTTAATCAGAGTTTAAGATTTAAAATAAAATAAAATATTTCTCAATTAGAAAAATTGCAAGAGTAGATTTACTAACATCTCTACACATGATAAGCAATCTTGAACTTGGAACATTTCACTGATCATCAGAGGCGGATCCAGAATTTGATGGTTGTGGATGTCACTGTATTTAATATAAACTTACCAGTAATCGTAGAGGTTAAATTTATTAGGTACACATACATTTGGCAGGTTCACTATATTTTAAATTAATTCGGTTCGGTTCGGTTCGGTTCGGTTCGGTTCGGTTCAGCTCGATCCATTTTATGTTTATTTGGTTTGTTTAAAAGATCTTTTGGTGCATAAATAAACACATGCATAATAACGAAACTCAATATATTTGGTCTTTTCGAGGAAAAAATTATATTAACTACTTAAAGAAGAAAAATGATTAAAAACATATTCAAATTTTAAAATTTGAGATCTAGAACGAGAAAACATATGCAAATATACTTTTATAATCTAAAGAACTACTATAAAAATGAGGTATATAGGGAAAATATCAACATGTAGATAAAAGAAATTAAAAAAAAAAGAAAAGAAAAGAAAATAATTTGTAAAAAGGAACACAAAAAAGTACTCAATATGAGTTAAAGAAGGATAGATCTTTAGTGTTGGACTTGAAATGCGCTGCTTTAACCATGGCACCCACAACCATTTTGAGATACAGGGTGTCACAAACTATTTATATCCTTTTTCTACATGAAATACTAGTAAAATACCATTGAGTAGCTGAAATTTTATCCAAGCGATCGGATAGCGTACCACCCCGTCACCTTTAAATAGATCCGCCCCTGCCGATCATACACCTAGTACAGTTTCTATTTCAGAAGCCAGTGCACTTTTTCACGTGAAAAACTTTGTGGAGTCTAAAATTCTTTTCTTTTTCCCCTTCAATTTGAAACCTATTACTTCCCCTCCCTCGCCCCTTCAATTTTAATGTCATATGTCACTTATGGAGTGTCACTTTAATTTGATAAACTTTAAGTTAAATTGGATTAATTTAATATTAAAAGCTAGATATTCAATAACTATATGAAAGATACTACAAGTTGTACGTTTCCTCCTGCCAATATAATATTTTAAAATATTAGTTAAACTTCACATAATTTGATTATTGATAAGCGAAATATATCATTTAAATTGAAACGAATTGAATATTATTCTAGTGTGAATGTCCATGTTTTTTAGAAGCACCGAGAGTATTATTATTCAAATTGGCTTGATATAAGGAGTCATATTTCACTGAATCTGACTCGTATGGGTCAATTGAGGAAAATATCATGCTAAATTGTTACAAACATATCAACCTTTTCCAGATTGATCTGGTCGGGTACGGAAATTATTGTGGACTATTATGCTAATCATGATTGATTCTGAAGCCCAAGGCATTTACAATATTAATCTTCTTCATCTGCATTATCACTATGTGTATCTAACAGGACTATTATGTGTATGGATCAAAATCTAATCAGAGAAATTCGACGCGCGGAGATAATTGTGATGAGTAACCTGTGAATCGAATTGAGCTGTCTGGTCGAGGTCGAGCAGTGATCAATCAGGCCGAGGTCGAGCAGTGATCATCAACAAGGCCAAGGTCGAGCAGTATAAATAGATATAACGGCTAGTTTTGCTTAGGAATCATCAAAGGAAATATTCTATTGAATATTCCTTCTAACTGTACATTTTTTAGGATTTTTCAGGGATATCCCTTATAAATAGGAAGAGAGGACTTCTCTAGAAGGGGGACAAACTCTCTATCTCTAGGAAAAATAAAAAAAACACATCTCTCTAAAGAGATTAGATGATTTGTTATCCCATACTCCCCATCAAATCCGGAAAGGGTCCTAAGATTCTTGTATTTGTCTATCATTCATCTTTATCAAATGAAAGAGGATCCGCTTCACTCAAGATTGGGTGAATCTTCTTCTTTATTTACATTTTATCGCCATTTAATGTTATTTAATGCATGGTCTTTTTCATACTATTAAATCCGGTCATAACTACTGACAACATTTGTACTCAACTATAATTATTTTTTTATGTTATCCATCTCAGATATAGAATTAATTATCCTTAACCAGGATTTACCCTCTATCTTCTTATTTAATTAGTTTAACAAAATGTCTCATACTTTTTTGTCAAACAATTTGGCGCCGTCTGTGGGGATTTTCTAGTTAAAATTTTAGTTTCCTCTAGATCTAAAATTCAATTATAGTTCCACTTTCTGTTCATTGTAGCGTCACCATATCATTACAAATGCAAACTTGAAAAACTGTAGACAAAAGCTTTAAAGCATGCCTTTGTGATATATGTGGCTTAACTTTCTCCCTCTCCTTTGGTCCTTGTGGTGTTTCGTCCTTTTTGGTAGACACCTTTTTTACCTACAATAAGTGTCAGTAAGGAAGCAAAGGTTAAAAATAATTTTATGTCACGACCCAAAATACGCTGGTCGTGATGGCACCTAACCCAACCCGCTAGGTAAGCCAACTAATAACTATCCAGTTTTAATAATGTTAATAAGTCAATTAAATAAAATAAATTATCTAAATCCATTACATTTCCTCAAGGATTGGTAGTACAAATCATGAGCTTTTACTAATAGAGTTTACAAAGCAAAATGAAACAAATATGCAGTTTGTTTGAAAAGTACATAAACATAATTTTTATAATCTAAGGCTACCCCGAACAAAGGAGGCAACTACAACAGGGACGTCGATACGTCTTCAAGTCCCTCAACCATCGAGCACAGCAACAACAACAACCGACATTTGCACGCAATGTACAGAAGTGTAGTATCAGTAAAACCGACCACATATACTGAGTAAGTAACAAACCTAACCTTAGGTTGAAAGCAACGACGAGCTAACACTAGGTCGGGTCCAATACTAGTATTCTACAACAATTCGCAATAGCATAATACAAGTAATGAAAAGAGTATCTCAGAAGTAAAATATTCACCTCACTCACAATTCCAGAAAATAGGCATGCTTTTTCAAATATCTTAGTGAGAACTCAAATCTTTTGCTAAAAGTGCCGAAATACAGATAAGTTTGAAAATTATGATTTCTACCAAAATATTTTCAGCAATAAGTAAGATGTTTCATTTTCTTTTCAAATAACAAGTATAAAATACCTCTCTGAGCTCACATGTCAATGTGTATAATAAGTCATGGACGGCGTGATACTATATAATGTAAGGAAAAATACATCTCTATGCATGTATGTCATGCGTGCATGCAGATACCATGTACCTCAATCCACACACGTTTATAGTTGACTACACTCACTAGGGGTGTTCAGACTCCGGAGGGGCTCTTACAGCCCAAGCGAACAACTCACGTGTTGCACAGACAACTCACGTGCCATAATATCAATATATGGATCCGCACGGACAAATCACGTGCTGCACGGACAACTCACGTGCTATAATATCAATACTTGGATCCGCACGGACAACTCACGTGCTATGGTATCAATATCCTCACAACCAGGCCCTAGGCCTTTCTCAGTCATCAATCTCTCCAGTCTTACTCACGGGCTCACAGTGTCATGAAACTAGCCCGACAACAAGAATATGATGCATCAATAATTAACAACTGAGACTAAGATATGATATGAAGGCATGAACATGACTGCGTACAAGATATCAATGAAGTCTGTGAAATAACAGCAAGAAACGACCACTATGCGTCTCAACAGTATCGACATAAAGTCTAAACATGGTATCTAGCATGATTGATAGCTCAATTACTTTATCACATGGTAAAAACACAGATATCGACAAAATAGGGCCATTATATTGGGCCATGGGAACCATAGAGTCACCATTCACAGGGTGCATGCCCACACGCCCATCACCTGGCATGTGCGTCACCTCAATATCTGTTTAGAAGAGTACTTACCTCATACCCTCAGCACTAAGTTTAGAAGAGTTACTTACCTAACAGCGTAGAAATCCTACTCCGGGATGCTCTCACTTCTCGACTCGGTCTCCAAAAACTCTGAATCTATTCGCAACCAGTACGATATCATCAATAAATGCTAATGGAATAAATTCCACAAGAAATACTATCAAATTAGACCAAAATCCCGAAATCGGCTCAAACCCGGCCCACGTCTCGAAACCCGACAAAAATTACAAAACTAGAAAACTCATACACTAACGAGTCCAACCATACCAAATTTATCAAAATCCGACCTCATTTGGTCCCTCAAATTCCCAAATCAAACTCTCCAATTTTCAAGCCCTAAATTCCCAAATTCCCAGCTCAAATTCCCAACTAGATGATGAATAAAGCCATAGATTCATGAAATTTATACCATTATAGGTTAGAATCACTTAACCCAACATTGCTCCTTGATTCCTTCGAAAATCACCTCTCTCTCGAGCTCCTCAAATCCAAAAATCGAAAAATGGAGAACAAAACCTCGAATTGGGGTTTTCTGCCCAGCAGGTCCGCACCTGCGGCCATTTTCTTGCACCTGCGCGACCGCACCTACGATCCAAGCGCCGCACCTGCGCAATCCACTTAACTCACCAGCTTCCACATTTGCGCCTCTTTCCTCGCACTTGCGGGCTCGCAGGTGCCGCCATCTTTTGCACTTGCGCTCAATGCTCCAGCCTGCCCTTTCCACATTTGCGATCAATCTACCGCGCCTACGACCATCGCACCAGCGGCTCCCCATCCGCAGGTGCGGAAAAACACCAGCAGCTCAAAATACCAGAAAAATAGCACCTCCAACTTTAGAATTCAATCTGTTAAATCACCTGAAACACACCCAAGGCCCTCAGGACCTCAACCAATGATACCAACCAATCCTATACCAATATACTAACTTATTCGAACCCTCGGAACACTCAAAACAACATCAAAACACCAAATTAACCTCAGATTCAAGCCTAAGAACTTCTAAACTGCCGAAATTCGCCAACGACGTTGAAACCTACCAAACCACGCCCGAATAACCTCAAATTTTTCACACACGTCACAAATGACACTACGAACCTACTCCAACTTCCGAAATTCCATTCCGACCTCGATACCTAATTTGCATTGTCGACCAAAATCGCCAAATTTTCCACTTTCGCCAGTTCAAGCCTAATTTTACCACATACCTCCAAATTACATTCCAGATGCGCTCCTAAGTCCAAAAT
>ML466161.1:57188-71001 GCA_005239535.1 Nicotiana rustica | reverse complement strand
CCAATTCCCTACACTAGTTCTTTGTTTAGCTTTCAGTAGAATGAGCACCAAGAGTGTTGATACCACATACTGAAGGAAAAATAATAAAATTGGTAGTTCACTAGGAGATATTACCTGCAAAAAATAGAATTGCTAGCATAGAGTGATGTTTGGTGAGGTAAACCAGTGAATCTACTTCCCTATGTCTAGAAATCCCAAGCAATAGCATCATAGTGAGGGTGTAGAAGGTGTGTTGGCATATGTATCTTGTTTGTTTTCTTGTGTCTAAAGGCAGGTGTGCCATTTTGATCCATACATATCTGACTCCTGATGTGGGAGGGGAGTTCCAACAAGCTATGGTAATGATTTTGTGAAGGAAGGGTGTGGCTGAGTTTAAAAAGAGCATATGTAGGACACTTGGCTTCTATGTAAACCTGAGAGTATTGGATGATTGTACAATGGATCACAAATCTCTGAGATTCTGAATTTGCATACGTAAGTTCCATGAGGGGGAGGAATTGTTGGTTAACCACTGAATCAGGAGGTCTAAGTCTGTTTCTAGGTGGATCTTGGTATAACCATTCTCAATGCACCAATTTATCCCAATGTATACTACTAGATCTTCTGCACGGTTGTTGGTGCCTTCACCTAAAGAACTTGCAATGTCATGGATTAGGGAACCTTCATGATATCTCGTAATGACCCCAGCTTCAATTTTGCCAGGATTTGTCAGAGCACTGTCATCACTATTTACTTTTACAAAGTGAAGGTCAGGTTTAGTCCAGGTTACCTTAGTTACCTTAATGTGTTGGGAGAGGTTCTCAATGGTGTGGAAAATATCTGGCCAATTTGTGGTCCATCTAGTGTTAGGGTGGGTGGTAGAAAGAAGCAGCTGAAAATCAGAGTCAATGGAATAACAGGTCCTGGTGATGGATAATCTTTTCCCCCATATTTGGCACTCCATCTGTTCTTCCATAGGATCCAACAAATGATGATGTGGAGGGTATCCAGAATGCGATTTTGCAATGTATTGGTTCTCTTCATCATGCCCCATTTAATGATCAGTATCCTGAGAGGGGCAGAATCAATTTGAAAGCCAGTGGGGGCAGCATAGATTTTCCAAATTGCTTTGGCAAAGTGACCAGTGCTGAAGATATGGTCCACTATTTCAGCACCTGGTTTGATGCAGCATACACATTTTAGTCATAGTAGGAGGCCCAAATCTGGTAGTTCTATCATTTGTAGGGAGCTTGTTTCTGAGTGCCCTTCATAAGCAAAAGGACCATTTGAAAGGGAGTTTTTTATGCCATGTCAATCTATTGGTAAGCAGGAAGGGCTTCTGAGTTCTTAGCACATGTCAGACTGATGCACAAGTGAAGTTTCCATTACCAGTTGGAGTCCAAATTGGTTTATCTGGGAGCTGGGGATTGTAGTGGATTGGAGTTTGGATGATGGCAAGTATCATGTAAGTAAGGGCAAAGAAGTTGAGTTTCTGAAGATACCAGGTGCCAGTGTTCCAGAAATAGGAAACTTGAACATTTCCAGGTCTACCTTCATGATGTCTGAAGCTAGCTAGATCCCCATTTCCTAACCAATTGTCCCACCAAAAACTGGAATTTCCCGAGTGCAATGTCCATAAAATAAAAGGCTCAGCTTCCTTCTTATTTGTCATCATTTTTTTCCATGATTGTGACTAGCCAGAGTTCCATTTTTTTGAGATGGGGTGAGACCTTTAACAGTATTTAGCAGTAAGGAAGTTGCTCCATAAGGTCTATTTAGTTCTAAACAACCACCATTGTTTGAATTTTAGAGATTTGCAGACATCTTGAATAGTCCTAAATCCAATTCCTCCTTCCTCCTGGGGAAAAGATGGTTTTTGCCATGAATCCCAGTGATACTTATTTCTTTCCTTATCCATTCCCCAGAAAAAGTTGGTTGTTAGCTTTTCAATTTGCTCCATCACTGTTTTGGGAGGAGAAACTACAGAGAGAAAATGGATGGGGATGGATTGTAGGACATGTTTGATCAATGTTGCTCTCCCACCATAGGAGAGAAGCTTACCATGCCAACCTCTGATTTTACTCACAACTTTGGTGACTAGGGAGCTGAACTGAGCAATTCTCTTTCTTCCTGTATAAAGAGGACATCCCATGTAAGTGATTGGGGATTCTTTTTTGGAGAAACATGTGACTTGTTGGACTCTCCTGATGGTACATTGAAAGGAACAAGGAGATATCATGAAGTGACTTTTGCTTTTGTTGATCAACTGTCTAGAAGTGACTTCATAGGCCTGAAGGATATCTATGATTTTCTGCAGTGAGGCTCTACTACCAAATGTAAAGATTATGATATCATCAGCAAAGCTCAAGTGAGTGATTTGAGGGCCTCTCTTTTCCATGAGTGAGATTGTTGAGCATTCTAGATAGGAGTTCAGCCCCTAGAAAAAAAAGAGCAGGAGATAGGGGATCACTCTGCTTCAAACCACTTGTAGAATAGAAGAAACCACATCTTTTTCCATTAACAATGATTGAATACCAGTTGTTTGAGATGATCCTCCATACCCTGTCAATTATCAATTCACTAAAACCCAGCCTTCGCATCATTATTCAAGTAAAGGACCAAGATACCATGTCATATGCTTTTGCCATATCCAATTGATCACAACATTGCCCCCTCTGTTTGGATTTTTGATGCCTTAGACTATTTCTTGGGCAAGCATGATGTTTTCAAAGATAATCCTTCCTTTGACAAAACCAGTTTGGTTGGGGGAGATGATTTTAGTAAGGATTGGAGCAATTCTCGAACTTATAACTTTGGAAACAATTTTATTGATGAAATTGCTAAAGCTGATGTGTCTGAATTCAGAAAGGGGGTTAGGAAATTCCACCTTTGGAAGGAGGACTAGACAAAATTGTGTCATGTACCTAGGCATTGAGTGTCCACAGAATAAAGTTGTTACCATATTTAGGAGGTCATACTTGAAAAGAGAACTATGAGAGATGTGTCATATGCATGTGTTGTTGGTTGTTTGATGTACATACAGGTTTGTACAAGGCCTGATACATCATTTGTTATTAATATGTTGGGAAGATTTTCTTCTAATCCTGGGTGGGTACATTGGGTGGCTGCAAAGAAAGTGATGAGATATCTACAACGCACCAAAGACTTCATGCTTGTGTACAAAAAAGTTGATAATCTAGACTTGCTAGTATATTCATATTCTAATTTGCAGGTTGTCAAGATACTAAGAAATCAACTTCTGGGTATATTTTTATGTTGTCCGGAGGTGCTATTTCATGGAAAAGTGAGAAACAGAGCATCACTGCTACATCTATTATGGAAGCTGAGTTTATTGCTTGTTTGAGATTGTTTCACATGTTGTCTGGATGAAGAATTTTCCTTCTAAATTGCAAATTGTGAATTTTATATATTAAGTCGGTGACTATTTTTTGTGACAACAGTGCAGTTGTGTTCTTCTCTAAGAATAACAAGAGAACAATGTATTGAGCATATTAGCACAGAATCTATGTTGGTTGACGCTTTGACTAAAGGTCTTAGGCCTGTAGTGTTTAATGAACATGCTAAAAACATGAGTATTTTAGAGTTTTTTTATGTGCTTTAGTCAGTGGGAGTTATTTTGTAGTTGTTGACTAAGATATTTCTTTTAATAAACTCTAATTTTATGCAAGCTTGAGTTATTTTATATTTGTTATGTTTATTGACTAACATGATAATTTATTTATTTATTACTTCCAATTGGATATTGCATAAACTTATAATATTTTTGATTTTTGTTGCTTGTTGCCTTAATTATCCTGGGTAAGGCACAAGGGAAACCTCCTAAGGTGATATGATTTTAGATCATTTAATTTGGAGGCTCCTGAGGTGATATGATTATTATATCACTTGGAGGGTTATTTCAATCTAAGAGGTGTGAATTTATTCATCTTTATTAGAAAGATAATATGCTTAGCACACATGTTTGACCCATGTTGATGGAAATTCTAGCATATGTGGTGGTAGATAGAATTTATAACTTAAAATGGTGTGATGTCTGCTACGATTCATTGTTAGTCTTCTCTATTGAGACTGGATGGATTGTTATATGGGTCATTCTATCCTTGGCTATGTGAGTAGTGTGGCCACTATAGAGTCTAAAATCTTTTTTCAAAATGGTTTTCTTAAAACTCAAAAGTTTTAAAATTGTTTTCTTGTCCTCAATTAACGTTGGCTTCCAAGTGAGAGAATGTTGGAATTTGGACTTATGTTAATTGGCTATAGCTTGACAGGACAGTTACGTGACCCAAGTGGTGGATAAATAAAAGGCCTAATATTAAATATTGTGTGTGTGGATAAGTGAGGCCCAATAACTATTGGTCTGTGATGGGTAGGCCCTCTTTATAAATAGAGTCCAGCCCCCATTTCCCTAGCTACTAGAAAAACCTAGCGTATTCTGCCTCTTGAATACGTGTTAAAGGTAGACGTCCCATCGATCAAGTTCTACGGGTTGTGAGAGCGCGTACCTAGTGAATTGTGGAAGTTGGTCTTAGGCTTAATCGTTGTTTTCTATTGTTGCTTAATACATGGAGTTTAACGGTACTCTTTCTTAGACTCTAACTCAAGATTATGATTTTATATCTGTGTGATTGTGTCTTAAATAGCTAGGTTTTTCCCTAGTTTAACGGTACGCTAGGTTTTTCCCTAGCTATTAGAAATAACTAGTGTATTATGCCTCTTGAATACGTGGTAAAGGTAGACGTCCCATCGGTCAAGTTCTCTGGGATGTGAGAGCGTGTAGCTAGTGGATTGTGGAAGTTGGTCTTAGGCTTAATCGTCGTTTGCGGTCGCTGCTTAATCCATGGAGTCTAACGGTATGCTTTCTTAGACTCTAACTCAAGATTATGATTTTATATCTGTATGATTATGTCTTAATCTCTGCTATGGTTGTGAATTAATAATATTACAGTGCGAGCTGCAAATTTACCGCAGAGTTATCAAGAACCTGCCAATGTTTTAGAGCAAATCTGCGAACTGCAGAACTAATATGCGACTCGTACATCCAATATGCGAGTTGCAGAACAGGAAGCACTGTAAATATTTAGTATTTGTATTAAACTAGAAAACAAGGATTTGGTGTTAATCTTTTTTATATTAGTTAGGGATTGTAGGGTTAGTTGTTAACTTGAACATATACTCTTCAATATCAATAGAAGAAATACGTTTTTCCTTCCTCTTCGAGCCTAATTCTCTTCGTATTTTGGAAAATACATATGAAAGAATATGCAATATTATGATTTCTTATTTGAGTTACAATCAATACTCATACTTTTATAGATGAAGAGAACTTTTGCTTCATTTGTTAATTAGGAAATTTGGCACACGATTGCGTAGGACTATTGTGCGAGCGCAACATTGACCTTAGGCATGTTCAGAGCACACAATTAGATGCTTGGGGAGTAAGTTTAAAAAATTTAAGCCCCACATATGAACCTCAAAGTGTTCTTGAGAAAATTATGAGTTTTGACGTTAAATTCGTAGTTTTGATGCTATGTTGATGATTTGATCGCACGAGAAAGTCTGTATGATGGTTTTAGACTTGCGTGCATGTTTGGTTTGGAGCCCCGAAGGCTCTGGTGAGTTTCGGATAGGTTTAGGCTATGTTACGCTTGTTTTTTATGCTTCAGCGTCGTTTCTTCAAGCATAAATAATACAAAAGTAAGAAAATAAGCTCCAAATTTAGTTTTTATTGAACCATTAGATCCGTATCGTAATTACGGAGCCATAGAAAAAATAATCATCAAATTTGGACATCGTACGAGGAAGTTATGTCCATTTTAGTGTCGAAGAAAAACTGATGGTGCCAGATGTCGCAAATGCGAACTCCAGGTTGCAAATGCGACTTGTGCAGCCTATTAAATGAGATTTTTTACGGAATTTTCACCCCCTTTTCAATTCTCTCAAACCCTAAACCTCTATAGGCGATTTTTCAAAGACCCAAACTTCTCCAAATCATTGGTAAGTAATTTTTAACTAACTCCTTTCATTCCTTAACAACTTTTAACAAGTTCTCAACTTAGAATCTAGATTTTTCATGTTAAAAATTTGTATTTTTGGGTAGAACTTAGGAATTTCAAAATTTGGGGAATTGGACCTCGAATTGAGGTCGGATTCCAATACCAATTGCATATCCGGGCTCGGGGAAGATTGGGTAAACGGGTTTTGATCCGAACCTCGAGTTTAGACCAAGTGGGTCCGGGGTCGATTTTTGAATTTGGATAGGATAACATATGAGAACCATTGTTTTTCAATAAAGTTGATTCTTATAAGCTATGATTGATAACATTGAACCAATTGTGATTAGAATCGAGCGGATTAGAAGCAAATTCTAAAGGAAAGGCAGTGCTAGAACAGTGAATTGCTTGTGAGATCGAGGTAAGTGCTGGGTTTAACCTTGACTTGAGGGAATAGGAATCCCCACTTATTTTCTATGTGAATTTTCATATGTGTGGTGTATAGGTGAGGTGACGAGTATCAATGCACCACCAAATTGTCTGTTAAACATGATCCCTTTTCCATTTCTAACTTAATTTATTCCGGTCTTGATTGTTCTATATCCATTATTGTTTCTATGGATATTTGGCCTTATTACTTTGTTGTTGAAAAATGTTGTGGTTATTTTGAAAGAGCATCGGTTGTTCTGTTGGTTTCCTTGTGATACAGAAGGGTGGAGCAGTTGACATTGTTTTTAGGAGATGTATATAATTATGTGCCTGTTGGTTTCATTTTTGTGATAATAATGATGAGTTTATGAGGAGTACGATTTTCTGTTACAAGTGTTGAAATAAAAGTGTTGTGAAAGTTGGCCTGAATTGTGAAAGTTTTTGATAAATAAATAAAATTGATTGTGATAAGGGGGCGAAATTGATTGTGATAAGGGTGGAGAATTTGATTGCGATAAGGGGACGAAATTGATTGTGATAAGGGTGGAGAAATTGATTGTGATAAGAGGGAAAATTGATTGTGATAAGGGTGGATAAATGATTGTGATAAGGGTGAACAGGTGGGATCGGGTTGCACGCTGCAACAAGTGATTGATGACGGTGGATACTTATGTTTTTTTTTTCTAGATTTCAAAAGGGTTTTTGTTGGTTTTTGAAACTCAAGGATTTGAAAACTTACTGTTTTACTCTACCATTTTTCGTATTTCGTATGTACTTCTATCTTAAAAGTCAAAACTTGGAAATTCTGGAAATTTATGTGAGATCTTGGTTATAGCGGAGGCCTGGAATAGGCAACTGAGTTATTTCATTTATTGTTGCAGTTTATCTTGCTTGTTTGTGTAGAATTATTTTCTTGCTTTATTACATATGTTGTTACAGGTTAAGTTATAATTGTCCGCCTTAGCCTCGTCACTACTTCGTCGAGGTTAGGCTCGGCACTTACTCAGTACATGGGGTCGGTTGTACTGATACTACACTCTGCACTCTTTTGTGCAGTCCTAGGTACTGGTCAGAGTTAGGAGATTTTAGTAGTTGATGTCATTGCTCGGAGACACGAGTTAGATCTCCTAGCGTCCGCAGATTCCTGGAGTCTTCACTTATTTTTCAGACACTGTTTTACTTCTTTCAAAACAGATATATAATTTCTCCAGCCCATTATTTGTAGCATTCTTAGTAGTTCGTGAATTGTGACACCAGACCCTGGGATAGTCTTATGATTAGTTATTTGGTTAGAGTCCCGGTTTGGTTATTCATTTATTATTTTATTTGTGGAATTATGCAATGGCAGTTATAAAGCTTAGGTTTATCTTGAATTGTTTTGTTATGGTCGAATGGATTTTAATGGAAATCAACTAAGTAAATTCTAACATTGGCTTTCCTATCAAGTGTAGTGTTAGGCGCCATCATGATCCCGTGGATTAGGAATTCGGGTCGTGACAAGTTGGTATCAGATCTCTAGGTTGCTTAGGTATCACAATTCACGAACAAGCTAAATAGAGTCTGAAGGATCGGTACGGAGACGTCTGTACTTGTCTCTTAGAGGCTATCAAGTTAGGAACACACTCTATTTTTATTCTCTTCTACTCTATCGTGCGGATCTTGTTACCTCTAACATAGAATGAATCCTTCTACTCACTTGCAAATGGCGGGAATGCATGTTTATCCCGCGGACCGACAGATCAGGTTCTTCCGCAACACTAGTCCTAAACTGCAGATGATGCAAGAAAACTTCCAATAAATAACCCCACTCATGGCACGTGAAAACTCAAGTGGAAAACAAAACTCAAGGCCTAAGTGGAATCAGTGAGTCTCAAAAGGGAACCACATATAACCCGAAGAACTATTTTGTGAATATAAGAGCAAGAATTCATATGGGATATTGTGTGATAATAGTCCCTGTTTCAACCATTTCTTTCCTTTCAAAACAAGCCACAAAGTCAGCCTAAGGGCACAACCTCAATTTAAACCTTCCATTCCTTCTAAATTAACCAAAATTATACCCACACTACAAGATCAACTCTCTAAAAGAAATCCACGAAGCTATCTATCATCAAGGAGAGGTAAAGCAAAGAGAAAAGATCAACTGATTATCAAGGATATCACCATTCAAAATAAAATATACCCTGCATAGATACAACATAACCATCCACATGGGAACCAAGTAGTGTCACATAACAAAAAAAATGTAATAAATAACATGATAAACAGAATACCAATTCACCTAAAAGATAAAACACGAACTAAGTTGTCATCGGAACACAAGAACCAAATCCCAACACCAAAACTACAAGAAAGTAAAGAAATATTTACATCTCAAATCACAGTTATTAAGAGAGACCACCTCTGTAACGACCCGACCGGTCGTTTTGTGTGTTAGGACATCGTTCCCCTAAATGAGACTTCTTGTAGATGATTTTTATTATTTATGACCTGTGGGGATGGGTGGTTCGGGATTCGAAAGAGTTTGGAATGGTATAGGAACACTTGGTTCCTTAAGGTTGGCCTTTAAGGCCAAGTTTGACTTCGGTCAATGTTTTGAGTAAATGACCTCAGAATCAAGTTTCGTCGGTTCCGGTAGCTTTGTATGATGATTTTGGACTTGGGCGTATGTTTGAAACGGGTTTTGGATGATCCGAGAGCGTTTCGGCGCCCAATAGTGAAATAAGAGTTTCTTTAAGTTCAAATTGATGCTTGGAACGTGTTTTTGTGTTATCGAGGTCCGAACGGGGTTCCGAGACCGGGAATAGTTCTGTTATGTCATTTATGACTTGCTTGCAAAATTTGGTGTCATTCTGAGAAGTATAGGTAGGTTCGACACGTTGTTAGCGTATTCAAGAACTTAAAAGTTCTTAAGTTGATTCTAGGGGTTTTGAGGTGTGATTTTGAGTTTTAGCGTTGTTTTGGGTGTTCCGAAGGCTCGAGCATGTCCGTATTATGATTTGGGACTTGTTGGTATAATTGGACGGGGGCTCGGGTGGGCACAGATGCCGCTCGGGCATCAAACGAGGCCAAAAACCAGCAAAAATAGCTGCTGGTGCACCAGATCTGGTGCGACCGCACCTGCGGTGGCCTAGTCGCAGGTGCGAGACAGCTCCTGCGGTCCTTGCTTCGCAGATGCGGCTTCAAGTGAGGCTGCCCATTTCTCGTAGGTGCGGATCAAAATCCGCAGGAGCGGAGCCCCAAGTGCGGGCTCCTCTCCGCAGGTGCGAGCCTAGACCCCCTTGCCTATTTCCGCCGATGCGAGACCGCAGGTGCGGTCCTCGAGCCGCAGGTGCGAAAAACCTGTAGGCAGTGAGCTTCTTTTAAAATACGGGAATCCCCCATTTTTGAACATTTCACCTTCTTCCTTGGGCAATTTTAGGCATGCAAAAGAGACCAACGACCTAGCTACTTAAAGGTAAGTAAAATCCACCCTAATGTTGGTTTAATATTTGAATTCCTAGGTAAATTAACATCCTAATTAGTAGAAATCATGGGTTAGGGCAAAAATCTAGAGTTTTATGAAAATGAGGGAACTACCATGGAATTGGTTATGAAAACATACAAAAATTACATAATGTTGATCCTTAGACTATGGGTGAGTGTTTCCTTCAAAAATTTCCGGAATCCAAGCATGCGGGCCCCGTGGTGTATTTTGGGATTTCTCATTTTAGGTTGAGATAATCATTTAAATAGAGGGACTTCATACTTTCTAGTATAAATTAATTTATTTATGCAACATTTGACTAGTTTCGAGTCCTTGGGAGACGAGTTTGGAGTTCGGGCGCATTCTTGACCCGGAAAGTAGGCTCGACACGAGGGAGTCTCCTTTCTAACCTTGTAAGAGGGAAATTGTCGCTGTAGGTGATTATAAATGATTGCATGTCCTTATTTGCGGGGGCTACGCACACACGAAGTGACGAGAGTCCGTGCGTAGCTACTATTATGCCTTGACGGGTAGTTTAGGATTCACAAGCATGCCCTATGTGTTGTATCCGTGATCTTGTATGTGGTCTAGGTAGTATAATATCCTTGAATTTCATATATGAAATACTAGGAGGTTATATTTCGAAGTTGGCATTATTGAATCCTTTCTGCCAAGTATGATCCCATGTTAAATCATCAATAATCCCTGCTAATTATGTATACGTATACGGGAACCCATGTCGCATGTATGATTCGCGAGCAGAGTAGCCCTAGTATTATGTTAACTGTGTCGCATGATCGATTCGCGAGCGGGGCAAATAGATGCATCTATGGTTCGGGTTGTTCGGCCCTCGGCAGTGCACATTTACTTTTTACGTCGTACCGGTCGTACGTTCACGGCCTGTTGTGTGTCTGATAATTGATGGGAAGCCCTGTAAGTGTAATTGTTGATTTTATGAAAAAGGGAAGGTTAAGTAGCTTGCATACTATGGAAGTTGATACGTAAAGGTACTAGAGAACGTTATTTGATGCCCTTTTTCCTTATTGTTGTTCATTACTGCTATTACTGTTCAGCCTATATTTATTGTATATAGTTTGGCCCTAGTCAGTATCACGTCGACCTCTCGTCACTACTTCTTCGAGGTTAGGCGGGATACTCACTGGGTACATATTCGTTTATGTACTCATGCTACGCTTCTGTACTTAATTGTACAGGTTTTGAGGCTGGTGCATCTGGTTATCAGGCCGGAGCTCGACCCTGAGATTATATCTGGATTTGACTTCAGGGTGAGCTGCTTCCCTTGGCGATTCTCAGCAGCACTATGGAGTTCTCTTTTGTTTATTCATGTCTATTTCTTTCAGGCAGTAGGACAGCTTATTTCATCTTTTGTATATTATACTAGTACGCCTGTAGACTTGTGACACCGGTTCCTGGCACACACGTAGTAGATACTTTATTTTGGGTTGTATGCATATATATTAGTTCATGATCCTTTATGGCTATATTTTCCTAAGTTGGTTAATTTATCCGTTTCCACTTAATGTATTAAACTTAAAATTTGGCAAGTGCGGTAATGTTTTATCAAATAAGGGAATTTTCACTAGTAAATCAGTTGTTGGCTAGCCTGACCACGGTGTTGGGCGCCATCACGACATAAGTTAGGATTTTGGGTCGTGACAACCTCAACCTGAAATCTAACAAGTAAAGTGAAAATGATGAACGGTTCCCCTATGAATACTTCATCATGTACTCCCCTCTCTGTCAGAATCTGTCACCCTCTCCTCTCTCTCCTCCTCGGACCAGGGAGCTGGAACATCATCCTCTTCCTCCGGCTCAGTCGAGGGCAGTGGCTCCTGAGGCTTCAACACCTTAAACAACCCATTCACACCCTTCCACATGTGAATGAAGAACTTGTCTCTCTTCTTCTCCCTCTTCTTCATCCGGGCATGTGCACCTACCATCTTAGCATGAGAAGTACTCAGGCCACCATGTGCCGTGGACAAATCTGCGTATGCCTTCTCCAGCTGCTTCAAATAAGCACCCTGTTTCTTCTGATCCTCAAGGTATTTCTTGAAGTCTTTTTGTGAAATATATGCAGAGGGCCCCTCTGATGTTTCCCCCGGTCCCTGTGGAAGTTGAGATACTAGCTCTCGAACCTACCTCATCTCCTCAGAAAGCACAGCAAATGGGCCACCAGTGGAGGGAAAAGGCTGACTAACCTGCTCAGCCTAAGGAGGCAATCCCACTTTTCTCTTCTTACTTTTTACAGCTACACCCTCTCCTCTCTTCTTCAAAGGGTGGATAGGCTTACCCGGCTCTACCCAGTTGTCCCCTAGATCCTCCTCCACCCCAGCCACTTGGACAACTCAGTAATAAGAGAGGGGAATAAAAGTGACGTACCACCCAGACGAAGGTACTCCTTTAGCTCACTAACGAAAATTTCACCAATGTTGAGTGGAGTGTCGTCAATGATACAAGCTACCATCAGTGCTCTCAGTATGGGCACATTCCAGATGTTGGACGCTGGAGAGACACGGTTGCACACAATAGCTAGCCATATCTTGGCTTCAGCGGTGAACTCTTGGGAAGTGATTGATTTCTTATCCAATGCCCAGGGAACATCTACACCCGGGCATAGCTTAGAAGCCAACCAATCCCCTAGAAGCTTATCTTTCTCACGGAATGGATCCATGTCGTGGTCAGAGAGGTGGTAGATGTTGTTCGCAGCTTCTGCCCTGAAATGTACCATCTTTCCTCGAATCCTCATCTTCAGCTTTTTCATGTTTACGGCAGGGTGATTCGCATAGAACTCCCTCACCCACTGCTCATTTGCCCTGCAAGGCGGAGGGGCGACACAAATCCAGCCCATAGCAACAAGCTTCCGGTATAACTCAGGCAGACATTGCTCAACCTTGTCCATCTCTATTCCACTCTCCGGAAGCATCTTCTTTGTGATTAGCTCATTGTAATACCATTCATGACACCCTCGTGATAAGAATCTGTGTTGGTCGTAGTTGTCCTCAATTTCCATGGGACTTCCGGGCAAAGATTTAGTGGATTCGGAACTCATTCTCAATATATGGGCCTGCAAAACAAATCATTGAAATGAAAACGAAGTATAGCCATAAAATATGTTGCAAAATGAATCTTGGATATCAAAAGGGTGATTGGAAAGTTGAAACCATACTTAGAAAAAAATTCAAATATTTCAAAATATGCAAATGCTCTCTCTGATGTCGCAATTGCGACATTTCTCTTCCCAAATGCAAAGTTTTCAGTACCTCTATGATGTCGCATTTGCGACATTAATGCGAAGTATGCTCATATCGCAATTGCGAGAAAGCCTTCGCAATTGCGAAGTCCCCCGGAAAAGTCAGAGTTCGCAAATGCGAACTTCCCCCCTTCGCAAATGTGAACCCGTCGTACCCAGCCCTAGAACAGTTCCTAATCTGTAAATTTCTTCCATGAAAGCACTTCTAAACTCCCCCAATACACCCAAAATGGTCTTTACACACTAAATCATGCAATAAACATCACATACAACCACAAAAATGCAAAGAAATTCCAGAATCTAAACCCAAAATGTTACCCATGTTTCTAAACATCAATGGAACTCAGATCTTTCTCAAATGTCCAACCCATTGTTGGATTAACACTCTCAACCACCCTCACCTAACAAATAACAACACAAAATCTGTGATTTTTAACACTTTGTGCCCAGAAAACTTGAAATTTATTTCAAGCCTTAGGTTTTAAGAAGGTAATTGAAAAAGAAGAAGAGAAGATGTAAGGAATAAGCAAAAGTTACTTGATTGTTGCACTTGGAAGTGAAAATTTGAGGGTTGGAAGGCTGGGAGAACTCAAATCGCCTGTTTCTCTTTGGTACCTAAGGAAATTTTCAGTCTTATGAAAAATGGAACCGTCAGAC
>ML466161.1:45171-56572 GCA_005239535.1 Nicotiana rustica | reverse complement strand
CCCCCCTCTTTAGCCTTCAGGTATCGCATTTGCGATACCCAGTTCGCAAATGCAAACCTCCCCAGGAACCTGCACAGTTCGCAAATGCGAACTCCATTTCAAAAAAAAATGTTTTCTTTAAAACAAGATAAAATAATATTTTTAATAATAATAATAATAATAATAATAATAATAATAATAATAATAAACAATTCTAATGGTTAGAACGGCTAATCATTTTTGAGAAATAATAGGTCGCTACCATCAAGCACCACATTTAACGACACGACACGACATAAATTAATTTTACCAATTGTCATCGCTTGAGAAATAGAAAATTGGCCACCTAAATTGGAATCAAGCTTATAACCACGAACGGTGAGAATGATAGGTTGATGATCAAGCCGAACTCTAACTTCTTCACTATTCACTTCTCGGTTTCATGAGAGGAATGTTATTTGCCTTATTATTCCTTTCAAATTGTAAATGGTGTGACTTATGTTCCTCCTCCTCATAATTTCTTTTGAATCGTGTAGTTCAATTTCCATATCACCACACAGGTCCGATGTTGAGAAATGCTTGGAATGTGACGTCATAATCTTTCAATAAATCCAACCATCTCCCCTGTCCCTGATTGAGATTCTTTTGCTTGAATAAGTACTAAAGACTGCAAGGTTCTGTGAAAACCTCACCCGGCACACCATAGAGATAATGCCTCCAAATCTTTGATGCATGAACATTGGTTGTCAAATCTTCGAAATCCAATTCTTCCCGGAAATTCCAATGTCCTTTATTTTTCCCCGGACTAGAATCAATTTCAACCATACTTTCAATTACGCCGGTCGACTCTAAGTCCTCATTTCCTTGGTATCACAAATACTCGTGGAGTCGGTTAGCGAATGTTCAATTCTTGAATTTTCCCAGGTAAAATTCACATTTCCCTCGGAGTGGACTCTTCATGACCTTCTTTAACATTTTCAAATGATGTATATCATGAGCCTCAATCGACGATTTCTAAGCGATCATCCAATATTCTCCAACGGGTAAATAGCATTCCCTCTTCATTATTGTTTTCCAAAAATAAAGGATTTTTTCTTCAATGTGGGTGCAGTAGAGAGATCATCCATTGAGAAAACTACTTGGGAGTCCGAGACAAATAGGCGGAGTAGTTAACTCCAAAATTAATTACCAAACTTAGTATTTTTCTATGTCCGTTCGAGGACGAATGTTTGTTTAAGAGAGGGAGATTGTGATGACCCAAAGGGTCATTTTATTAATTAAGACTCCATTCCAGGCTCCTAGGCCTTAAAAAAACTAATTTTAATTTCCTCAATTTGTGTGCGCAGTCCGAACGTGAATCTGGAAAGCTTTTATGTGAAATTAAGGGAAATAGAAATTTCTAGAGTTAAAATTTAGATTTAGTTGACTTTGGTCAACATTTGAGTAAACGGATCCGCATCTATGTTCCGATGATTCCGGGAGGTCCGCACTAAAATATGAGACTTGGGCGTATGTCCGAAATTCAATTTCGAGATCCCTAGCCTTAGAAAACAATTTTTGAAGAAAATTGTTCTGCTGGTTAATTCAAGAAATAAAGAAGCGAAATAATATGTGAAATTTATCATGTCGGGACCGTATTTTGGTTCCATAGTCCTGAATAAGTTCGTTATGTTATTTAAGTCCTATCTATGAAGTTTCATGAGAATCGGAGTTGATTTGATGTAATTCGGACATCCGGTTGAAAAGTTATAAAGTTTAAGTGTTCTTGAGAAAATCATAAGTTTTTAGGTTAAATTCGTAGTTTTGATGCTATGTTGATGATTTGATCGCACGCGCAAGTCCGTATGATATTTTTAGACTTGCGTGCATGTTTGGTTTTGAGCCCCGAAGGCTTGGGTGAGTTCGATAGGTTTAGGCTATGTTGCGCTTGTTTTTTATGCTTCAGCGTCGTTTCTTCAAGCATAAATGACACCATACTAAGTAAATGAGCTCCAAATTTAGTTTTTATTGAACCATTAGATCCGTATCATAATTACGGAGTCATAGGAAAAAGAATCATTGAATTTGGACATTGTATGAGGAAGTTATGCCCATTTTAGTGTCGGAGAAAAACTGCTGGTGCCAGATGTCGCAAATGCGAACTCCGGGTCGCAAATGCGACTTTTGCAACCTATTAAATGAGATTTTTGACGGGATTTTCACCCACTTTTAAATTCTCTCAAACCCGAAACCTCCATAGGCGATTTTTCAAAGACTCAAACTTCTCCAAATCATTGGTAAGTGATCTTTAACTAATTCCTTTCATTCTTTAACAACTTTTAACAAGATCTCAACTTAGAATCTATAGTTTTCATGGTAAAAATTTAGATTTTTGGGTAGAACTTAGGAATTTTAAAATTTGGGGAATTGGACCTCGAATTGAGGTCGGATTCCAAAACCAATTGCATATCCGGGCTCGGGGAAGATTGGGTAAACGGGTTTTGGTCCGAACCTCGAGTTTAGACCAAGTGGGTCCTGGGTCGATTTTTGAATTTGGATAGGATAACATATGAGAACCATTATTTTTCAATAAAGTTGATTCCTATAAGCTATGATTGATAACATTGAACCAATTGTGATTAGAATCGAGCGGATTAGAAGCAAATTCTAAAGGAAAGGCAGTGCTAGAACAGTGAATTGCTTGTGAGGTCGAGGTAAGTGTTGGGTTTAACCTTGACTTGAGGGAATAATAATCCCCACCTATTTGCTATGTGAATTTGCATATGTGTGGTGTATAGGTGAGGTGACGAGTATCTATGCACCACCAAATTGTCTGTTAAACATGATCCCTTTTCCGTTTCCAACTTAATTGATTCCGGTCTTGATTGTTCTATATCCATTATTGTTTCTATGGCTATTTGGCCTTATTACTTTGTTGTTGAAAATTATATCGGTTGTTTGGTTGGTTTCCTTGTAATACAGAAGGGTGGTGCAGTTGACATTGTTTTTACGAGATGTATATAATTATCTGCCTGTTGGTTTCATTTTTGTGATAATAATGATGAGTTTATGAGGAGTACGGTTTTCTATTTACAAGTGTTGAAATAAAAGTGTTGTGAAAGGCTTGGCCTGAATTGTGAAAGTTTTTGATAAATAAACAAAATTGATTGTGATAAGAGGGCGAAATTGATTATGATAAGGGTGGAGAAATTGATTGCGATAAGGGGGCGAAATTGATTGTGATAAAGGTGGAGAAATTAATTGTGATAAGGGGCGAAATTGATTGTGATAAGGGTGAATAAATGATTGTAATAAGGGTGAACAGGTAGGATCGGGTTGCACGCCGCAACAAGTGATTGATGAGGGTGGATACTTATGTTTATTTTTCTAGATTTTAAAAGGGTTTTTGTTGGTTTTTGAAACTCAAGTATTTGAAACTTACCGATTTGAAAACTTATTGTTTTACTCTACCAGTATTTCATATGTACTTCTATCTTAAAAGTCAAAACTTGGAAATTCTGGAAATTTATGTGAGATCTTGGTTACAGCGGAGGCCTGGAATAGGCGACTGAGTTATTTCATTTATCGTTGAAGTTTATCTTGCTTGTTTGTGTAGAATTATTTTCTTGCTTTATTACATATGTTGTTACAAGTTAAGTTATAATTGCCCGCCTTAGCCTCGTCATTACTTCGTCGAGGTTAGGCTCGGCACTTACTCAGTACATGGGGTCGGTTGTACTGATACTACACTTTGTACTCTTTTGTGCAGTCCCAGGTACTGGTCAGAGTTAGGAGATTTTAGTAGCTGATGTCATTGCTCGGAGACACGAGGTAGATCTGCTAGCGTCCTGGAGTCTTCACTTATTTTCGGACACTGTTTTACTTCTTTCAAAACAGATATATAATTTCTTCAGCCCATTATTTGTAGCTATTCTTAGTAGTTCGTGAATTGTGACACCAGACCCTGCGATAGTCTTATGATTAGTTATTTGGTTAGAGGCCCGGTTTGGTTATTCATTTATTATTTTATTTGTGGAATTATGCAATGGCAGTAATAAAGCTTAGTGTATCTTGAATTTTTTTGTTATGGTCGAATGGATTTAATGGAAATCAACTAAGTAAATTCTAACATTGGTTTGCCTAGCAAATGTAGTGTTAGGCGCCATCACAATCCCGAAAGTTAAGAATTTGGGTCGTGACATAGAGCGAGTCCCAAAACAGGCTTTTAAACCACTCGTTTTAACCCCAGGTAAACTATTAGGGGGTACATATGAGCTCCCAAGTTTACAAGGAAAAGAAAAAGTTCTCATCATAACTTTTCCTCAACAATTTCCAGTCCATTCAGGCTTTAGCTGATTGCTGCTCATAAGCTTCAATTGCCAACTTTTTTTTGTGGGGGGNGGTTAGGAGGGAGTCCAAGATCTGTTGGTTGATTTCGTAAAATATTTGGTTAGAATAGTGTTGAATATGTCCTCGTCTTAACTTTTCTTGGAAAAGTCTAAAGATTGTTTCTTTTCTTAAAAAAGAAAAAGAGTTCCTTATGAAACACTCAACCCTTAAGAAGGATGAATTTGAGACAATAACTATATACCAAAGCCTTTACGATCAGATGACTCTATCGAGATTGTCTAAACCTATGTAGTCCCAACTCCCAAATATAAACACTTGCTAGATTTTCTCTTTATTAATTACGTGTGGTCTAATTAGCTAAGCTCATAATTTATAGTATTCAATAGCAAGCAAATTTTGTTTGTTCGTTCGGTTAATAAATACTTTAAGAACGTACCTAATTAAGTTAAAATTCTATATAAATTGGTCACCTTCCTATTCATTAGGATTAATGTCTTCATATACCTTTCCGTGACTAAAGCTGCAATCAGGGACGGAACTACCTTGTTGCGGACGAGTTTTAATTGAATTCTCTTTGTCGAACAATTAGATTATCTAAACAAGGTAAATATATAGAAACTGTTAAGTTCCCTTGATATAAGGGAAGATTATAGTTTAGCGACAAAGTGGGTTAAAATTTTGTTCTAGATCACAGGTTTAGGTTCAGCTTTAAATTCCAGGTGTGACATTGTATTTTTGCCTCGGCCACTAGCCACAATTTTTTATACAAGGATTCTAGATAGACCTCATTAACAAACACCTGATAAGATTGATGCCATTTTCATACAGCTACATGTTGAAAACGAAAATAGCTATAAACCCAACCCCATAAGATAAGAGTTAAATATTTGACAATAACTGTTAAAGAGTTGGAAATGCAAGTATTTGTATCTTATACCAAGTTCTTTGAATTGTATCCTTTTCGTGTGATAGCAACCTCTCCAGTAATCCTGTTCTAAACAGTAACTATATCTCTCCTCTAGTGGAATTTCAATATCATTTTTGCTGATATATATATCTGATTTTGTCCGACCTACTAATGAGCTAACAACTGTTCTAAACGACAAATATTTATTCAAACCTTCACGTGTGTTCACGCCTAAAGTTGACACCTGTTAGCCTTAGCCCCATTTACTACGATCAAACATTCCACAATTTTCTTCACGTCTAAATCAAAAGTCTCCTGAACAATTGCGCGCACCCCTTTGCCGGCGAGCACCGTCAGATCTATCAATTCTATCCTCTCTCATTGAAAATATGTAATTTGAGCCAGAGGTACACATAATAAACCATTTCGTTAGGTGCCTATTTAAGTTTAAATTGATTAGGTCATAGATAGGTTCCACTTAATTCTTCCGAAACTCAAAATGACTGAAATTAGTAGGGGAGTTTTATAATTTTACCCTCAAAAACTAAACTAATTACTCTTACCTACTCATTAATTTTTCTATTCACCAAATTAATTACTTTTTCTTACCCATTATAGCTTTTGTGGGTAATATTATTAGTGAAAGGAGATAAGGGAATCGTGATTGTGGCTATACTTTCATAAAGTTAAATGGAAAGTCACAAAAGGCTATTGTTAAACCATAAGATTAAATTGTGCCCATAAATTATTCTTGACACATTACATAAGGAGGAGGGAAGCGAGAACCTGAGATAGCAACAAGAGGTGAAATCTTAGGCTGCCTATAAAAGTTATGTATCGAGAAGAAAGAAATAATTTTTATTTTCATCATCTACTTCTAATACAATAAATAACATCTCCATGGGATTCCATCTAACACCTCTTTTAAGAAAAAAGAATTGTAAAAAGCATGAGAACTTTGTTAAAATATTTAAAAAAGATCCGGTTAAAAATTTTAAAAATTAAAAAATGACCCAATTATAACATCATATTGTATATTATAACAATATATTATTATAGTAAACCATATACTATTATATATTATATACCAAAATAGCATACAATATATGAAAATAATATTTTATGTTCTTCATTCAACATTATACTATTACATTAAAATAATATACAATTATGATATATTGTATACTATTACAGCATATTGTTGCAGTATATTGCACATTATTACAATATACCGTTACAGTATATTATATACGATAATAGTATGAAGTTGCATTATACGATAACCCCAGTCAGGTAGTGATGAGGTCAGGTTAAGGCTCTATTGGATGTTTATAGTAAAAACAGTTGAAATCTAAACAGATATAGATAATAAGTTAAGGCAAAACGGTAAAAACGGTAAGATGAAAGAAATAGTAAAAGGGGAGCCATCGGCTCAGCACAGCATATATCTCAATAGCAAGTATGCAATGCAGTACAAGGGGAAAGCTCCCGAAATTCTAACTTTCGCCATTTCAAGCTTAAATCTACAATGGACCTCGAAAACACATTCCGAAGGAACACGCTCCTGAACCCAAAATCACCCGACGGAGCTAACGGGGTCGACGGTATTCCATTCCGGATCCGTCTTCACACAGTTCTAACTACGGCCCGATTTCTAAAGCTAAATTTCACATTTATGTACTATGTACCAAAATCACTCCGGATTTCACTACTTAACGCTCCGACAAGTTCTAATAGCATAAATAGACATAGGAGAAGCAGGTATCAGGGGATCGGGGCTCTAACTCTCAAAACGACCGACCGGGTCGTTACATTCTCCCCCTCTTAAGAAAATTGTTCGTTCTCGAACGAGTATAGAAACATACATGAGGCTGTGAAAAGATGAGGGTACTGACTCCGCATATCCTGCTCAGTCTCCCAAGTTACCTCCTCGACCGGATGACCCCTCCACTGAACCTTGACTGAGGCAATGTTCTTCGACCTAAGCTTCCTGACTTGCCTGTCCAATATGGCTACAGGATCCTCAACATATGATAGATCCTTTTCCAACTGGACTGAGCTGAAATCCAAAACATGAGTTGGGTCCCCGTGATATTTCGAGAGCATAGAGACATGGAATACCGTATGAACTCCTGCTAGGTTGGGAGGCAGGGCCAACTCATAAGCAACCTCCCCAACCCGCTGCAATACCTCAAAAGGGCCAATGAACCTCAGACTCAGCTTGCCCTTCTTCCCGAATCTCATGACTCCCTTCATAGGCGATACCCGAAGCAAAACCCGATCACCAGCCATAAATGTCAAGTCACAAACCTTCCGGTCCGCATAACTCTTCTGCCTGGACTGAGTTGTGCGAAGTCTCTCCTGAATCACCTTCACCTTGAGACACTTGGCTACAAACTCCACTATATCATTCTTCATCCTTCGCCACCAATAGTGTTGTCTCATATCCTGGTACATCTTCGCGGTACCCGGTGGATAGAATACCGCGAACTGTGGGCCTCCTCAAGAATAACCTCCTGAAGCCCATCTACATTATACGACCCTGCATCCTCATCACACCATCATCACCTATGGTCACATCTCTGGCATCACCCCGCCGAACTCTATCCTGAAGAACTAGAAGGTAGGGGTCATCATACTGGCGCTCCTGAATACGGTCATAGAGAGAAGATCGAGCAACCACACAAGAAAATACCCGGCAAGGCTCAGAAAGATTCAATCTCACGAACTGACTGGCTAAGGACTGAACATCCAAGGCTAAGGGCCTCTCAGCTGCATGAATGTATGCCAAACTACCCAAACTCTCCGCCCGGAGACTCAAGGCATTGGCCACCACATTGGCCTTCCCCGGGTGGTATAATATAGTGATGTCATAATCCTTGAGTAACTCTAACCACCTACGCTGGCGCAAATTGAGGTCCTTCTGCCTGAATATGTGCTGTAAACTCCGGTGATCCGTAAATATCTCATAGGGAACACCATATAAATAATGACGCCATATCTTTAGGGCGTGAACAATCGCTGCCAACTCGAAATCATGAACTGGGTAGTTTTTCTCATGGACATTCAACTGTCTGGACGCGTAGGCAATCACCCTACCGTCCTGCATCAACACCGCTCCCATGCCAATCCTCGAAGCATCACAATAGACTGTATAAGACCCTGGACCGGTAGGCAAGACCAACACAGAAGCTGTAGTCAGGGCTGTCTTGAGCTTCTGAAATCTCTCCTCGCACTCATCATTCCATATGAAAGGGACACCCTTCTGGGTCAGCCTGGTCATGGGCGCTGAAATGGATGAAAATCCCTCCACAAAACGGCGATAATACCCAGCCAAACCGAGGAAACTGCGGATCTCAGTAGCTGAAGACGGTCTAGGCCAACTCTGTACCGCCTCCACCTTCTTCAGATATACCTTGATCCCATCAGAAGACACAACATGGCCTAGGAATGCCACAGAATCAAGCCAAAATTCACACTTAGAAAATTTGGCATACAATTTCTTCTCTCTCAAGGTCTGAAGCACGGTCCTCAAATATTGCTCATGATCCTCCTGGGACCAAGAATATATCAAAATGTCATCAATGAAAACGATGACGAAAGTATCAAGATAAGGCCGAAATACGCTATGCATCAGGTGCATAAAGGCTGTTGGGGCATTGGGTCAGCCCAAATAACATAACAAGGAACTTATAGTGGCTATATCTGGTCCTGAAGGCAGTCTTCGGGATATCCGGCTCTCGAATCTTCAATTAATGATAGCCCGAACGCAAATCAATCTTGGAGAACACCCTAGCACCCTGTAACTGGTCAAATAGATCATCAATGCATGGCAATGGGTACCTGTTCTTCACTGTCACCTAATTCAGCTGCCGGTAGTCAATACATATCCGCATCGAACCATCCTTTTTCTTCACAAATAACACCAGAGCACCCCAAGGTGATACACTGGTCCTGATGAAACCTTTATCAAGCAAATTTTGCAACTGCTCCTTCAATTCCTTTAACTCAGGAGGAGCTATGCGATAGGGAGGAATGGAAATGGGCTGAGTGCCCGGCAACAAATCAATGCCAAAATTAATGTCTCTACCTGGTGGCATACCCGGAAGATCAGCTGGAAATACATCAGGATAGTCCCGCACAATTGGAACTACCTCAACTATATGGGTCTCAGCACTAACATCTCTCACATAAGCCAAGTACGCATCACACTCCTTTTCAACCATCCGCTGAGCCTTAAGGAAAGAAATGACTTTGTAGGGAGTATACTCTAAGGAAACTCTTCACTCTAGCCTCGGTAATCCTAGCATAGCTAGCGTCACGGTCTTGGCGTGACAATCAAGAATAGCATAGTGGGGCGACAGCCAGTCCATGCCCAATATAACATCAAAATCTACCATGCTGAGTAGTAACAGATCAGCCATAGTCTCAAAAGCACTGATAACTATCAGACACGACTGATATACGCGGTCCACAACAAGAGAATCTCCCACGGGAGTAGAAACGTATACGGGGGAACTCAAATAATCTCGAGATATCTCCAAATGTGAAGCAAAGTAAGAAGATACATATGAGTACATATAATCCGGATCAAATAATACGGATGCATCCCTATGACAAACAGGGACAATACCTTTGATGACCAAATCTGAAGCAACGGCCTCTGAACGGGCTGGAAGAGCATAATATCTAGCCTGGTCTCCCCCTCTAGGGCGACCTCGACCTCCCCGACCACCACCTCAAGCTGTCTGAGAAGGTGGGGTAGAATCTGGGGCTGGGAGAATAGCTGGAGGACCCGGTGGAGCACGTGGGGCCTGATAGGACTGAGATGTTGCACCCCTCCTATCTCTAGGGCAATCTCTGATCACATGGAGAGGATCACCACACCCAAAACAACCCCTCGAAGGACGGGGCGGCTATTGCTGACTCTGAACTAGCCTGCTGGATTGGCCGATGAGAGCACCTCGAGCAGGAGGCACATAAGATACTGGTGGTGCATAATAAGGATCCTGAGGTCTGGGAGGAGCTGTAATACCATTGGCTACTGGAAGAGCTGAATGAATAGGGCGACCCACAAAACCCCTACCATAGCGTGCTGCTGGTGCACGAGCTCCTAAAAATGACCAGTCTCTCGAGACCTCTTGGCCTCTCTCTCCTCCCTGTCCCGGGATAACATACTCTCAATCCTCCGGGCAATACTTATCGATTGCTGATAGGTGATATCTTTCTCCATCTCTCTAGCCATACTGGTCCAAATACTGAGGTGGAGTCCCTCAATGAAACGTCAAACCCTCTCTCTGACATTGGCAACCAAGGCTGGTGCATGACGAGCCAGATCGCTGAAACGGACTGCATACTCTGACACAGTCATGGTACCCTGGCGTAGCTGCTAAAACACTGCACACCAAGCATCCCTGAGGCTCTGAGGGACAAACTCAAGTAAGAACATCTTGGAGAACTGAGCCCAAGTAAGTGAAGCTGCCTCGTCCGGACTACTCAGCTCAAAAGCACACCACCTCTGATAAGCTGCTCCCCTCAGCTGGAAAGCGGTGAAAGACACCCCACTCGTCTCCACAATACCCATAGTGTAGAGAATGCGATGACACTTCTCAAGAAACCCCAGGGAGTCATCCGAAGCTAGTCCATTGAACTCAGGTGGGTGGTACTTCTTGTACCTCTCAAGTCGGAGCTGCTCAACCTCAGAAACATCTACCCTAGCCTCATGATGAGCTGGAGCTGTTGGGGGCATAGGAATATACTCTGGAACCTGCCCAATATGAACCCTTTTCTCAGGAGTACGGGTTGCGGGAGTCTGTGCCCCTCCCCCGGCCTGGGATGTAACTGGAGCTATCGGGAGTAGTCCCGCCTGAGACAGAGTATTGAAGGCACTCAAGAACTGAGCCAATGTCTCCTGGAGGGTAGGAGTAATAGTAGGGACCTCATGTGTCCTTCCAATTGTGGTTGTTGGGGGCTCCTCCATCTCTGCTCTAGCTGGTGCTCGGGCTGCACCGCGTGCTCGTCCTCTGCCCCTACCCCTGCCTCTGGCGGCTCTGGCTGGGGGCTCAGGTGCCTGGTCATCAGTACGTCTGGTACGAGTGCACACCATCTGTAAGCAAGAATAGATTATAGTTTAAGAAAAAAAATTGATGACAGTAACTAGCACGATAAGGAATTCCAAAGAATATT
>ML466161.1:14755-44505 GCA_005239535.1 Nicotiana rustica | reverse complement strand
AGGCCCCCGGGACCTCAACCAAAACTACCAACCAACCCTAATACCTCATTCCAACTTGGTCGAGACTTAGAAACACGTCTCATAACATCAAAATCATCAAATTTGCATAGATTCAAGCCTAAGAACTTATGAAATTTCTAAAATTCACATTCGATGCTGAATCACGTCAAAACTCATCCGAATGACCTCAAATTTTGCACACAGGTCATAAATGACATTAGGACCTGCTGTTACTCTCGGAATTCCATTCCGAGCCCGATATCAAAATTTCACCTATCGGCCGAAATCGCCAAAATCGCAACTTTCGCCATTTCAAGCCTAAATCTACAATGGATCTCGAAAACACATTCTGAACACGCTCCTAACTCTGAAATCACCCAACGGAGCTAACAGGGTCAACAAAATGCCATTCCGGATCCGTCTTCACACAGTTCTAACTACGGCCCGATTTCTAAAGCTAANAGTCAGGTAGTGACGAGGTCAGGTTAAGGCTCTACTGGATGTTTATAGTAAAAACAGTTGAAATCTAAACAGATATAGATAATAAGCTAAGGCAAAATGATAAAACGGTAAGATGAAAAAAATAGTAAAAGGGGAGCCCTCGACTCAGCACAACATATATCTCAATAGCAAGTATGCAATGCAGTACAGGGGGAAAGCTCCATGAATCTCGTCTGTAGTCCCAATTTAAATATGCTATGCAGTACAAGGGGAAAGCTCCCAGAATCTCGTCCGTAGTCCCAATTTAAATATGCTATGCAGTACAGGGGGAAAGCTCCTGTAATCTAGTCTGTAGTCCCAATTTAAATATGCTATGTAGTACAGGGGGAAAGATCCCGGAATCTAGTCTGTAGTCCCAATTTAAATACGCGATGCAGTCAATACCGGATACAGTGTATTTTAACAGTTCAAAATGAAATCACAAGAAAATACGGATAAACTATCTAAACATGGTACAAATAGTATCAAATAGTAGTAACTCAAGTAAGATAGGTAGACATGCTCATTCCTAAGCTACACTACACGGTTAATACAGAGAACAGTGAAATAGGGGTAAATGATTGATGTCATGAAAGGGAAAAGTGGAGTTTTAGAAACAATCGACCGTGTAAGAACTCGTCACCTCACGTACACGGCACGCATATAAAAAAACAATAACAAAACAACCTAGGGGAAAGTCCCCAACACAGAGTTAGGCAAGTCACTTACCTCGACTGCGCTACTCAACCCAAAATCGTGTTCTTGCCACGAGTATCCGACTCCGGGTGGCCCAAATCTAATAAATTCGATTGCATAACGTAAATAACACTTTAAGGAAATCAAATAGCTAATTATTTCGAAGCTAATACGCGAAATTAGGAAATTCGCCCAAAAAGTCCCTCGGGCCCACGTCTCGGAATTGGACAAAAAATATATTTTCCGGAAACCCATTCACTCACGAGTCTAACCATATAAGAATCTCTCAAATCGGATGTCAAAAACCCAATCAAAACCCGATAATTCGTTCTATGGAGTTTATCAAATTCTTCCCAATTTTTTCACCCAAATTCGAATTTTAAGGACTAGATTTAAGTTAGGAATCATGGAAATTGATCTAAGTTGGATAGAGATCACTTACCCAAGTTACCCAGGTGCAAAAGTCTTCCAAAATCGCCCTTCTCGAGCTCTCAAATTCAAAAATGGTGAAAATAGACTTTAACCCTCGATTTTGGGTTTTAAAGAATCTGCCCAGGCATTGTTCTATACGTTCGCGGAAGGACCATCGCGAACGCGAAGAGTAAGGAACACGCGCCCAGAAAATGACATATGCAAACACGGACGAGGGCCTACGATCGCGAACCTCAGGCTTCCTAACCCTCTACGAACGCAGTCCCAAACATGCGAACGCGAAGGGTAACGAACCAAACCCCTGGGATCCCCGCTTATAACTACGCGGACGCATTCAGGCCCCCGCATTCGCGATACAGTGCCTAGACATATCTATGCGAACACAGCCTTCCACCCGCGAACGCGTAGCACAAATATCCCTAAAGCCAACTAAGCCTACACGTTCGCGACTACTCCCACGCGAACGCATAAGAGAAAACCAGAACCAGCAAAAATCTGATGCTTCCTAAGTCCAAATCTAACCCGTTGAGCATCCGAAATACACCCAAGGCCCCCGGGACCTCAACCAAAACTACCAACCAACCCTAATACCTCATTCCAACTTGGTCGAGACTTAGAAACACGTCTCATAACATCAAAATCATCAAATTTGCATAGATTCAAGCCTAAGAACTTATGAAATTTCTAAAATTCACATTCGATGCTGAATCACGTCAAAACTCATCCGAATGACCTCAAATTTTGCACACAGGTCATAAATGACATTAGGACCTGCTGTTACTCTCGGAATTCCATTCCGAGCCCGATATCAAAATTTCACCTATCGGCCGAAATCGCCAAAATCGCAACTTTCGCCATTTCAAGCCTAAATCTACAATGGATCTCGAAAACACATTCTGAACACGCTCCTAACTCTGAAATCACCCAACGGAGCTAACAGGGTCAACAAAATGCCATTCCGGATCCGTCTTCACACAGTTCTAACTACGGCCCGATTTCTAAAGCTAAATTTCACATTTATGGACTATGTGTCCAAAAACACTCCGGAATTCACCACTCAACGCTCCGACAAGCTCTAATAGCATAAATAGACATGGGAGAAGCAGGTATCAGAGGATCGAGGCACTAACTCTCAAAACGACCAACTGGGTCGTTACACAAACCCGTTCATTTGTCATTTCTTATTTCACCTGTATCGTTGATATAAAATATGTTTATTTAACGTAAAATAAGGAAAAAATTGTTTCAGTGTAAATAAGTAGCAAAATATTCTAACCAAGCCCCGATTGCGGTTCAATTTCCTAGTAATATTAAAAAATGTAAGGGAGGATTTGATAATGGGACAGAATTATCAGGTTTAAAGATAAATATAATTAGGCATGTCTCCATTATTCCAGCATCATTTACACATACGCAAGTCGAAAAGACTTTGTGCATCGTCGATATGGCAGAGTGTTAACCAAAGATGAAACCACATAAGTTGTTTACCTCGAAATACGAGTAATAATTTAATTTGTAATGTGGTTATAAGGATATGCGATTTAGTTCAATGCTAATTGGTAATAGACTAAGTAAATAAATAGATCAACCGATTTGTATGGACCGAACCCATGCAACTGCGTGTTAACGACCTCGATCTTGATTGGACTCAAGAACAGTCGTCGATAACAGTAAGAACAGCAATAATAATATGAACAACTTGAATACCAAGAGTTAGCAATAAACAAAATGGGTGTTTGTATTCAGTAGCAAAAATGAGAACTTGAGTGCGATGACAATAGTGATGATGCCCTCTAAAAATGAATAGGGTTCCTCTTTATATAGTAGAGAAATCCTAAATAAGGAATGGCTCTAATTGCGGAAGTAAAATACATGATTGGCATTGTTAACCGTTAATAGCTCTACCGGCTCCGAGATTCTCGCCGGGATTGATGATTAAGTGCGGATATTTTGTGATTCGGTTACTGTGATGTCGATCTAGTTTGTCCTCGATATTTCATCCTCCCTATTTGCTGAGCTCTAACACACTTCGATTCCTAATTTAAAATCGAGACATACTCCTCGAACTTTCAGGCTCAGACGTCTTCGATTTTTATCGTATACAGATAGTCCCCGCATTTCTTAGAATGAAAAGATAAGAAACGATTTGAGATTCGATTTTCTCCATAGCTCGATCGTGATGCCATTTTTATGGCGTAGCAATAGATGTGACTGAATCGTCCCGTCGGTTCGGTACTCTAGAGCCATAAGTGCATGTCAGTCGTTGGTCTGCCACTAGCGGCACTGAACCGCTGTTTTGAACCTATAAATAACAGGTCCATAATATATTCAAAGTTTTACTTTACTTTGAGAACACAACCCCTTTCGTTCCCTTCTCACCGTCGTTCAACAAACCATCGATGCTCCTACTGGAACCACCGGCCCCATACTCTTCCTTTTTCTCTCAACTCATATACCAATGGCAAATACCTCCAAGATAGTACCACAAAAGGAGAAAGCTCCATCTTCTTCATATCAACTGGCCGGCGATAAACTGCCGGTAGAACCGAATGTTCACGAATATGTGCCCGGTTCCTGAATCCTCAAGATCGATTTTAAGGTCGATAATCCCTTGTCGGTGCCGGGCCGATGCGAGCACATGTCGGTGTACATGTGTTCAATTACCAGGGGCCATATCAATGCCATGAAAGCAGATTGCAGGTGGGGCCCGGAGGTGGTGGTGCAAATTCCTTCATTTGAAGAGAGCATCACCACTCATGTAAAGGGGTTCTTGAGTGTGTATACTTACCCCTTCACCTAGGGTCCCTTCGACCCCGTGATTTTTGACTTATGTAAAAGGTACGAGGTTATGCTTGGTCAACTTCATCCCTCACTTTACCGCATAGTGATTATGTTGCGCTACTAGTCCAATGAGGTCGGGGGTTTGGAATTCACATTGGACCATCTCATGAGGTATTACAAACCTCGACTCTATCGAGGGTTGATCAGACTTAATTGTTGGGCGAGCAAAGCTTTATTTTTGAACATCGACGAAGATAAAGATCGGGGCTGGATGAGCTGATTTATACGGGTGAGGACCTGTGACATAATACCTGAACATAAGATGTCGTTCCCCGAGGAGTGGAAAGCCAATCGTGAGTATCTTTCATTTTTTCGTTCGGTGGCCTAGTAGATTTGCCTGACGTTTCCCTTTGACTATGCAGTCGAAGCTTGGATGCCCGAGGCGGTGCCTGATTTTGAAGATTGGATACATATGCTAGCCTCCACCTCGACCCGAGTTGAACGAGTGTGGAGGGATATGTGTAAAGTCAAGTGGGAAGCCAAAAACCACGGTAAGGCCCCTTCTCGTTTATTTCGAAGTTACTATGCCTCTTCTTTTTTCCATTGTTAATCTCCGTTTAATGTAGGTTTGACCAAAGATGACATCATGATGCCTTCGAGTAAAGGTGGAGAAGTTGAATATTGGGGTCCAGGGCCAGGAAAGGATAAGAAAAGGAAAGGCACCTCCCCATCTGAAGCCTCTAAGCCCAAGCCTCGAAGGGTGAGGAGGGGAGCAGTCGGCCTTACAGTGGAGACGGCCCAAAAGCTGAGGGATCAGGACGAGGAAGAGGAGGAAGAAAACTCCTCGGCGCTGCTATTCCATCCTCAAAAAGCCATCGAGGTTGCTACGCATCCCGAACTGCCACCCATTACAACTGAGCCTCACGGAGAGTAGGCTTCGAAAAATAAATTGGGGGTGAACCCCAACTCTCCCGAGGTCGAGGCAGTATCTAGATCTTTGACTTCTATACCAGGAAAGGCCGGATCGGGGACCGGGAACGTCGATCAGAACACCCTGAGCAATTCGCTCGGGGGCATGACAAAGGTCAAACGTCTTCCATGCCGATCTTTTCCGAAGGGGCGATCAGAGATCCCTAAATTTTGAAAACCCCCGAGATCGGAAGAGGCTCCAGTGCTAGTGATCCTTTTCAGGATTGCTTCGTGGGGATCATTGATTCCTCTCATATCACTTATGCTCCGTTCCTCATGGCGGAGGCCCAGCGCCTTTTCTCTAAGGTAAGTATTTATTGACTTTTGGTCGTCTTCCTTTATATTCTATTTTTCTCAACCTATGTTCTTTTCCTCTGTACAGGCTTCTACTAAATTCCGCTTCAATCTTAGTCAGTGCAAAGCCGAACTCTTGAGGGTATCGACATAGATGAACATTCTGAAGGGTCTTTGCAGCCAAAAGGACGAGGTCATAAAGAACCTCCAAGCGGAACTAGCCAAGGCGCACGAGGAAGAGGCCGAGGTGGATAAGAAGGTAACTGCCTTGCTGATACAACATGGGGTCGACCCGACTGAGGAAGTTAACCTTCGAAATCTCAGCTGCAACAGAAGGTGGAGAAGATTGGTCTCCATCGGGCGGAGGTCAATCAGGTTAAGACCGAATGTAATCAGTGGAAAGCCAAAATGGACCGCCTCGCTATTGAAAAAGAAGTGGCTTTGGACAAGTTATATTCGGCGGAGGACCAGATCCTAGACCTCACAGAAAGTAGCTCTGCTCTGGCGAAAAGGGTCGAAGAGCTCGAAGTCGGGCTCGGCGAGGCCAAGGCTAAAATTGAAAAGACCAAAGCCAAGGCAGACAAATCCATAGCGTAGTACTGGGTTGATACCGTGGCAGTTCAAGACCAGCTGAGGGAGGCTTCCGATCGAGATCAACGGCATAGCGAATTAGCAAAGTGACGCTCCTAGAGGGAAGCCCTCGAGGAATTTCAAGCTCGAGGTGTTGACCTTCTCGAAGAGATTTCTCGGGCCAATGAGCTCGAGGCTGAGGCCAGGCAGCTTATCTCTTCCGATGATGATGACGATGACGACGGGTCCAGTAGCGGAGAAGACGGCGGCGAGGTTACCGATAAAGATGCCCCCGACCAATCTGTTCTAGGAGAAGCTGATGTGGAGGGGGTTAGCCCCGATAATAGCTAGGTTTTAGCTTCTTCTTTTTTCCTTCCTTCATTTTTGTAAGGCCTTGGTTGGACCTCTTTTGTACATATATTTTTGGTGCAATGAAAGATATTTTCTGATGTCTCTTTGTCCTTGTATGTTTTTGTTGTCTCTACTGAAATATTCTCCTAGCTTAATTCGGGATCTTACACCCTTAGGCCTTTTTACTTTTCCGGGGACAAGTCCTTGAGTTACGAAGGCAAATCACCGATTCCGAAGCTCATTTGAGAGTTCGTCTTGGGGACGACTAGTTTCGAGCTATCAGAACCCAGCTCGAATAACTTTATAAGGTAGGGTAAGCCCTTAGATCGTTAAGCTTTTGATCTTGTCGTCATATCTTTGATTGTTTATTTAAACTCGTGACGACCGAATCCTTGGGTTCAAATCTGAGCAAGAAAAAGGTATCGATCTTTAATTATATCGGCCTTTTGGCTCATGAGATCGGCCCTTAGGCTCTTTTATATCGGCCCTTGGGCTCTTTTAAATCGTCCTTTAGGCTTCGTTAGATTGGTCCAGTTTGGCCTCTAAAAGCGGCTATAAATTTTCCCTTTCGGCTACAAAACTTAATGAAAATTTCTTATGCCTTAGCATTATTTTTTATACACATTGAGTGTTTCAAGGGTTCGACGATCGGAACCTAGGTTTTCTTAAGTTGTATGTGTTGAGATGATTTAACATCTCAAAGGCTGAGGTTATCAAAGCTTTGAATTACTTGAGGGCTGATTTTATCGAAGCCTTTATTTGCTTTGCCGAGGGTAGCCTTATTTAACTGTTTTTTCGAAGTATTTGAAGGTATTTAGTTTATGGCGGAATTCGTACGTCTCCGGGCCACGTAATTTTGGCGGTAGCCTTTTTATATGACCGTAGTCTTTAATATGGTCGTAGCCTTCGGGTATGTCTCTTGGACTTGTTTTTCGATAACATTTCAAATTTGTTCGGAGTGTTTTCCCAGAGTGTGATGGCTTTGGCTCGTATATCGGGAGGTGCCTCCTTGAGGTCTTATAACTTCGAACTTCAAATAGCTCGATTCAGTAGTCCCCGAACGTTCGAGATACGTTTGCATTCGGCCCTTGGTCCGTTCTTCACGAGTGTCGGTTTTGCGCAATAGATCATAAGCATATGACTTGTATAATAGAAATACTACTTTAAACATGATATGTTTGGAAAAAAGGGAGAACTTCTTTGTCTTATTCATACATGCGTACATGTTTTGTTATCGGGGCTTGGGTATTCTATATGGACACGGTTCATTCGACCGTTTTGCCCATTACAAGACTTTTCCTATCGAGGCCCATTTGTACAACATCTGAGGGTGATGCCCCCTAGTATTCGAGGTTGATTTCAAAGAAGCCTTGGATACTGTTGACTTATCCTCAGGTAGCACATAGTTGTTTCCTCGTTAAAAACCTCGTCGGAAAAATTCATTTGGGATAAAACCGATCTAAGGGGGAAAAAAGTGCAACGCGTGCTTTAAAACCTAAGGTCTCGATTCCTTGGGCTGAGTACCTGAAATAAGTTAGTTTACATATTTAAGCAAACAAAAAGGGAGGTATCCATACCTTAGCAATAATATCGCTTGAGAAGTGATACGTTCCAATTATTTGACAATGGCTCACCGTCCATTGTTCTAAGCTTGTATGACCCTTTACCGATTATGTCGAGAATCGGATAGGGTCCTTCCCAATTAGGATCGAATTTTCCTTCATTAGGGTCTCGAGTATTGATTGTGATTTTCCTTAATACCAAGTCCCCGACTTTGAAGTGTCGAAGATTGGTTCTTCTGTTGTAGTATCTCTCGATTCGTTGTTTTTGAGCGGCCATTCGAACGAGCGCCGCTTCTCGTCTCTCATCCAATAATTTGAGGCAGGTATTCTTTGCCTCGCGGTTCGATTCTTCCATTGCGTGTCGGAATCTGGCACTTGCACTCCGACTTCGACGAGTATTAAAGCTTCGGAGCCGTAGACAAAAGAAAACGGGGTTGCCCTGGTGTTGGATTTCGATGTCGTTCTATATGCCCATAAGACCTCGAGCAACTTTTCTCTCCACTTTCCTTTGGCTTCGTTCAGCCATTTCTTCAAGTTTTGAATGATAGTTTTATTTGTTGACTGAGCCTGTCCATTTCCACTAGGGTGATACGGCGTCGATAGTATCCTCTTTATTTTGTGATCTTCGAGGAATTTTGTCACCTTACTTCCAATGAACTGTTTGCCATTATCACACACTATCTCAGCAGGTATACCGAATCGACGTGCGATGTGATCCCATATGAAGTCGATAAATTCTTTTTCCCTTACCTTTTCGAAGGCCTACGCTTCAACCCATTTAGAGAAATAGTCAGTCATAAATAGTATGAATCTAGCTTTACCTAGGGCCGATGGTAGAGGTCCGACAATGTCCATCGCCCATTTCATGAACGGCCACAGGGATAGGACCGAGTGAAGTTGTTTACCGGGTTGATGAATCATTGGTGCAAACCTTTGACATTTATCACATTTTCGAACGAACTCCTTAGCGTCCTTCTCCATGCTATCCCAATAAATCCTGCTCAGATGAACTTTCGAACTAGTGACTCGGCGCCAGAATGGTTTCCACAGGTGCCTTCATGAATTTCTCGTAACACATAATTGGTATCTCCCAGCCCAAGACATACGGCCAATGGACCCTCGAATGCCTTTCTGTATAATGTTCCTTCATCGTCCAATGTGAATCGAGCTGCCTTAGTTAGTAAGGTCCTTGATTCCTTGGGGTCCGAGGGTAGCTTCCTGTTTTTCAAGTATTCGATATACTTGTTTCTCTGATCTCAGGTTAAGCTTGTGGAATTTATTTCAGTGTGCTCTTCCTCGATTACGGACCTCGAGAGTTGGACGACAGTCCGCGAGTTAATTTCATCTTCGTCGATCGATGATTCCAAGTTGGCAAGTGCCTAGGCCTCGGTATTCTGTTCTTGAGGTACATGTTGTAGAGTCCATTCTTTGAAGCAGTGTAAAGTGATCTGCAACTTATCTAAATATCTTTGCATCCTATCTTCTCGTACCTCGAAAATGTCGTTTACCTGGTTAACTACCAATAGGGAGTCGCACTTAGCTTCAATGACCTCCGCTCCCAAGTTCTTTGATAATTCAAGACCTGCAATCATAGCCTCATACTCGGCCTCGTTGTTGGTCAGCTTAACAGTTTTAATCAATTGTCTAACAATATTGCTCGTAGAAGGTTTTAAAACAATACCGATTTTTGACCCTTTAACGTTCGAGGCTCCGTCCGTCAAGAGGGTCCATACTCCCGAGGAAGTTCCTGATTTCAGCAGTAGTTCCTTTTATACTTCGGGTATAAGGGTTGGCGAAAAATCTGCCACGAAGTCTGCTAATATTTGATACTTGATGGATGTTCGGGGCTGATACTCTATATCGTACCCGCCAAGTTCGACGGCCCATTTGGCCAATCGGCCCGATAATTCTGGCTTATGCAATATATTTCGAAGGGGATATGTGGTAATGACACATATAGGAAGACATTGAAAATATGGCTTTAGTTTTCTAGATGCACTTATTAGAGCAAGTGCTAATTTTTCTAGGTGCAGGTATCTGGTTTCAGCATCTCGTAAAGTTCGACTTACGTAGTAAACTGGGAACTGCGCACCTTGTTCTTGTCGGACTAGCACTCCACTTACCGCTATCTCATACACCGCCAAATATAAATATAGCTTCTCATCTACATTTGGGGTGTGGAGCAAAGGTGGGCTCGATAGATACCGCTTCAGTTCCTCCAATGTTTGCTGACATTCCGGGGTCCATGTAAAGTCATTTTTCTTTTTAAGCAAGGAGAAGAACATGTGACTCCGATGCGATGATCTCGAAATAAATCAGCCCAGGGAAGCTATTCGTCCGGTTAGCCTCTGAACGGCTTTTACATTGTTCGCGACGGTGATGTCCATGATGGCTTTAATTTTGTCGAGGTTAATCTCGATTCCTCGATTCGACACCATAAAGACGAGGAATTTTTTCGAGCCAACCCCGAAGGCACACTTCTCGGGGTTGAGTTTCATGTTGTACTTCCTCAAGATCTCGAAGGTTTCTTGAAAATGAGTCAAATGGTCCTCTGTGCACAGGGACTTAACTAACATGTCGTCAATGTACACTTCCATTGATTTTCCTATCTCTTCTTCGAACATCTTGTTAACTAGGCGTTGATATGTGGCCCCCGCATTTTTTAGCCCAAATGGCATTACGTTATAGCAATAGGTCCCATACTTAGTGATAAAAGAGGTTTTTTCCTGGTCTTCTGGGTTCATCTAGATTTGGTTGTACCCAGAATAGGTGTCGAGAAAGGTAAGTATCTCGTGGCCAGCCGTGAAGTCGAGCATTCGATCGATGTTAAGCAAAGGTAAAGAGTCCTTTGGATATGCTGGATATATATCCTTATAATCTACACACATTCTAAGCTTGTTCCCCTTTTTGGGGACCACGACTACGTTTGCTAACCACTCGGGTTATTTGACCTCCCGAATGGACCCTATTTTAAGGGGTTTAGTTACCTCTTATTTTATGAAGGTGTGCTTCACTTCAGACTGAGGCCTTCTATTCTACTTTATCGGCCTAAACTTGGGATCCAGGCTCAATCGATGGGTTGTAATCTCGGGCAAGATTCCTGTCATATCTAGATGGGACCACGCAAAGAAATCCATGTTATCAATAAAAAATTGAATGAGTTTTTTCCTGAGTTCGGGGGTCAACCCCGTTCCCAGGTATACCTTGCGTTCGGGTAGATACTCGATGAGTATCACTTATTCTAGATCTTCGACCGTTGACTTAGTTCCATCCGATTCTTCGGGAACGACGAAGGTTCGAGGACTGAGAAAATCCTCTTCATCACCTTCGATAACCTGTTTATCCGCTTCGGTCGAGGCTGGGGGCGGTGATTACTATTTGGATGATTGCTTATCTTTGATGCTCGATTTTTTTGAGGTCGAGGATGTTGGTTTTGGTGTCACCTCATCGACTGCGAACATCTCTTTTGCAGCGTGTTGCTCTCTGTAAATTGTTTTCACCCCCATCCTCTGTTGGGAACTTCATCATCTGGTGAAGGGTCGATGGCACCGCCCTCATGTTATGGATCCACGGTTTCCCGAGCAGTGCGTTATACCTCATGTCACCTTCGATGACATGAAATGTTTTGTCCTGGATGGTCCCGGCCACGTACACCGGTAGGATTATCTCTCCCTTTGTTGTATCGCTAGCCATGTTGAAGTCGTTCAAGACCCGAGATGTGGGTACAGTTTGATCAAGTAGGCAGAGCTGCTCTACGACCCTCGACCTGATTATATTTGCCGAGCTACAATCCACAAGAACACGTTTAACTTTAACTTTATTTAACAAGATAGAAATTACCAGGGCGTCGTTGTATGGTTGGGAAAGGCCCTCTGCCTCGTTGAACATAAGGGTGCCTTCGGGCATGTAACTCGGATCCGTTTCTCCCTTGTAATTGACACTTTTGTGCGTTTGAAAACAGGTCCCTGCGGGATGTCGACCCCACCGAAGATCATGTGGATAACATGCTGAGGTTTTTCTTCCTCATTCTTTTTGTTGGCGTCTCTCTCTCTCTCTGAAGTGATTTTTGGCTATGTTACTGAGGAATTCTCTAAGATGACCCTTGTTGAATAATCGAGCCACTTCTTCTCTCAACTGCCTGCAGTCCTCGGTCCTGTGGCCGTGTGTGCCATGGTACTTGCATATTAAGTTAGGATTTCTCTGAGAAGGATCGGTTTGTATCGGCCTTGGCCATCTAGTGTCTTTAATCCTTCCAATGGCTAATACGATACCTGAGGCCTCGACGCTGAAGTTATACTCCGATAGTCGAGGTGCTTCCGTGGGATCCGCGTACTTATCGAATCCCGTCTTACTCATGAGTCCCTGAGGATTATGCCATTGGTCGCCCCTTCGATCATTACGAGTGGAATTACATCATGTATGGTTGTTTCTTCTATCTGCGGCGTACGGCTGATATCGATTTTTGGCTAGTATCGATTCTCTATCAAAATATCTTGGGCCTTTACCCATCGACCGGCTCGGGTGTACTGAACCCGAGGGGGCTTCCAGTTGGTCATCCTCAACTCTAATCTTTGATTGGTACCGGTTGTGAACATCCGTCCAAGTTACAGCTGGGTATTCTATCAGATTTTATTTCAGTTGGCGTGATGCGATCGAGCTTCTCTCGTTCAGTCCCTGTGTGAAAGCTTGAACAGCCCAGTCGTCGGTAACCGGTGGCAACTCCATATGTTCCATTTGGAATAGAGATACAAATTCTCGTAGCATCTCGTTTTCCCTTTGCTTTATCTTGAAGAGGTCCGATTTTCTTATTGCAACTTTTATAGCTCCAGCGTGCACCTTTACAAACGAGTATGCCAACATGGAAAACGAATTGATAGAGTTCGGAGTTAAGTTGTGATACCAAATCATGGCTCCTTTAGATAGGGTCTCTCCGAATTTTTTCAGCAAGAGTGACTCAATTTCGTCGTGTTCCAAATCATTTCCTTTAATAGCACACGTATAAGAGGTGACGTGGTCATTGGGGTCCGAGGTACCGTTGTATTTTGGTATATCGGGCATCCTGAATTTCTTCGGTATGGGCTTTAGAGCCGCACTTGGAGGAAATGGTTTTTGTACAAATTTCTTGGAGTCCATTCCCTTTAAGATCGGTGGTGCCCCCGGGATCTGATCAACTCGAGAGTTATAGGTTTCCACCTTTTAATCGTTGGCTTCAATCTTCTTCTCCCCCGACTTTATCCTCTTATTAAGCTCCTCGAGCATTGTTATTATAGCAGGGTCGGTCGTTGAAGTATTGTCACCTGATCTTTCAGGCACTGGCTCGGTACGGTGAGTGACCTCTTGCTCGACCTTATTCGGAGTCTGGTGCTGATTTTTGCAATTGGGCAATAGCATTCTATTGGGCTTGCAACATTTCGAATATGACTTGGAGACACCTTCGTCTTCTCTGCCCTGGGTGCTTCGATCGTCGGTCCGACCTTCCCTGTGTTGTATGCTTCCACCGGGTCTCCACCTAAATCTGCATTAAAAGCAATGTGCGAACCAACGGCGATCGGGTTAGCGGGTGGCGCTTCTCCGAGACCAGCTTGTGGGACCTCAACTCTTGGAGCGACAATATTCTCGTTTTCTTCGTGGAGTCCCAGGCCGTTGTCACCATGTGTAGTTGTGTTCTGTGAATTTGACATGATTTATCCTGAAAACAAAATTCTTGACAAGAAACAAGCGTAAAATAGTGTGTTACACCGGAATTAACACTGAAAATCGCTATTATCCTTAGCCCCACGGTGGGCACCAAACTGTTTACTTACGAGTAACAATTTAATTTGTAGTGTGGTTATAAGGATGTGTGATTTAGTTCAATGCTAATTGGTAACAGACTAAGTAAATAAATGGATCAAACGATTTGTATGGACCGAACCCGTGCAACTGCGTGTTAACGACCTCGATCTGGATTGGACTCAAGAACAGTCATCGATAACAGTAAGAACAGCAATAATAATATGAACAACTTGAATAACAAGAGTTAGCAATAAACAAAATGGGTATTTGTATTCAGTAGTAAAAATGAGAACTTGAGTGCGATGACAATAGTGATGATGCCCTCTACAAATGAATAGGGTTCCTCTTTATATAGTAGAGGGATCCTAAATAAGGAATGGCTCTAATCGCAGAAGTAAAATACATGATTGGCATTGTTAACCGTTAATAGCTCTACCGGCTCCGAGATTCTCGTCGGGATTGATGATTGAGTGCGAATATTTCGTGATTCGGTTACTGTGATGTCGATCTAGTTCGTCCTCGATATTTCATCCTCCCTATTTGCTGAGCTCGAACACACTTCGATTCCAAATTTAAAATTGAGACATACTCCTCGAACTTTCAGGCTCAGACGTCTTCAATTTTTACCGTATACATAAGCATTGGTATATTCAGCTCTACTAAGTCCAAAAATATATCACTTTTTATACATTTAAGTATACAAAGGAGTAACTCCTTGCAACCAAAATATTAAAAAATTGCCATGCTAGTTATAGCCAAATGATGGGGTAAGATTCTTATGCTACAATTAGGAGTGTTCATGGTTCGGTTTGGATCGGTTTGTCTCTAAAAAGAAACCAAACCAAGTAAGTCATTCTTTCAAATATTAGAACCAAACCAAGCCAATTAAGTCAGTTTTTCTCGATTCGGTTTATGTTGGTGTTTTGATTTTTTGGTTATTTGTCGATTTTTTCTTAAATATAAGACATACACTACCAAACACATATTCTGGCGACCACATTTTTAACGTGACACTATCAAATCAATTGCCCTTTGAGAAATCTATTATTTACTAAAATATATTGATGATAATTGAATCAAATAGTGATGAACAATTTAAGGACTCAATTAAAAATATTTTTTTTAACATGAAATAGATTCTTACGCTTAACAAAAGAAAACAACCAATCAAACTAGAAATATAAAGGTAAAGAATTGTACTAAAAGTGCAAACAATTAACATTCACCATAAAAAATTTGAAACTTTGTATAAAAATATACATATATATATGTGTAATAATAAATTTAAAATAGCTACTCCTATAGTCGGTTTGGTTCGATTATTTTTTTATTAAAACCAAAACCGATTTTTAAAATTCAAAACCAAAACCAAACCAAACCAAAAAGTATCAATTTTTTTTATCGGTTTGGTTTGGTTTTCGATTTGATTCGATTTTTTGGGTTTTTATGAACACCCCTAGCTACAATAACTAACAATATGGTCATTTCCTTTCCCTCCCTTAATCTAATTATGCACTTCACGAGGAGCAAGTGGGAACATGACATCAAGCCTAATGATAAATAGAATCTGTTTGGATTGGCTTTCAAAAAGTGACTTTTCAGCAAAAGTAGCTTTTAAGTCAAAAATAAATTGGTGCTGGTCAACTTATTGCTTTTGGCTTGTTTTAAACAATTTTAACTTATTTTAAATACTTTTTAACTTTACCAAACAATGAAAAAAACAAAAAAAAACTTAAAGCTGATTTGACAGACTTAAAAGTCAATCCAAACACCCTCATAGTAATATTAGAACTGCATGATCAACAATGTTTACAAAACTTCAATCCAGCAGCATCTAAACCTAGAAAGCCAGAACATACATGTTACCTTCTTATTTTCGCATATATAAACACTCCATAAAACTCATCCAGTTTCCACAGAAAAAATCTTCTTAGCTTTTACAAGTCATTATCCCAACAGAAAGGCCAGCTCACATTCTATTTAGTCCTGGCGATCACGATCAATGGCTGCACTTTGTAGTTTGTTACACTTAGGCAAACTAGTCTTTATCCCAAGCTTCTCACCAGTTTACTTAAGAACTAAGCTTCTATTTCAGCGTTAATATAGGCTATCAACAGATACATTTGTGTGTACACATACATAGACACGCAGGGCCGAGATATAGCTAGCTATAGCCAGCAAAGGTAGTCGTTGAATATCCTTCATCAAATAAAATATATTGTGTGTACATATATATTAAATTTTAAACATTCTTAATAAAATTCCTGACTTCGCCATTAGACACACATGGACAAGTAAAATACACACACACTCAATCACAGTACCTGAAATAGAAAAGAGACGAAAAACAGAATATTCTGCAGTCTAATCGACCCCGTTATACTCACTCAATGCACGTTGGGAGTAACTCACAGGCAAGTGAGAAAATCCAATAGAGAGTTCCACTCACAGCTAACGCGCTTCACTAAACCAACGAGGTTTGACAAGCCATATAATAGGACAAAAAACTGGGATACAATTCTATTTCTTCCTGTAGACACTATCTTCACTCTTCTAAGAATTGAGTTTAACTGCGACAAACTTGACATCCCATTTAGGAAACAAAAATGACATACAGTTAGAGAATGTAACCAACGTGCAAGTTCGCTTAATGTTCAAGTCACCACTGAATCATTTGTCTACTGTCCTCGAATACTTCATAGGACAATGCTGTCTGGTCGGCTTATATTATACTACTTAACTAGTAACAAGAAGAGAGTTTCTTACACTACATACAAGTGACCATAAGATAATCACAAAAACATAGACGGACACAACTTTAAACCAATAAAGATTTACGTCAGCGATACGCATATTGGACAAAATAAAAGATTATAGAAGGTAACTGGGTGAAAAGAAACAAATCCTATTATGAAAAACATAAGCTCCACGTATTAAACAAAATGGCTCAATTAATAACCATTACATCGGTCATAAGGCTTGCCTAGTTGTCTTCTCAAATAAGAGAGAACAAACAGTAGACTAACTTGAGCTCAAATGTGTATAAAGAGAATCTTTCAGCCAACACCTTGCAAAACAAATACAACAACAACAACCCAGTATAATCCCACAAGTGAGGTCTGGGGAGGGTAGTGTGTACGCAGACTTTACCCCTACCCTAGGGTAGAGAAGTTGTTTCCAATAGACCCTCGGCATCCTTCCCTCCAAGAATTTCCCACCTCGCTCTTGGGGTGACTCGAACTCGCAACCTCTTGGTTGGAAGTGGAGGGTGCTTACCATCAAAGCAACCCACCTTGTCTTGAATCAAAACAAATACCTGTAAATAAATTAAAATAATAATGCAAAAACCAAGAAAGCCACATTTAGATATTGTTTAATGCAAAAACCAAGAAAGCCACAATTAGATATTGTTATCCGCTGACGCTTGCCAACATACTCTTGGTCACAGAATGTTGAATCACACTGAGGCAGACTTTGGAAGATTTTCTTCGGAGCCGTTTCTTTTTCCGTCCCCCCGCCCCGGCATAGCGCTTCGCTTCCGGTTCTTCGGAAGAATCATCTACTTTCTAATTTTCTTAGCTATGATAGCCATATTCCTCGGAGATAATACAGGACTAAAAACAGGTAAGAGGCTTGCTTCCAGATCATTGCCATACTCCTGGAGGAGCAACAATCGGTCAAGCAGTACAAGAGTTTCCAAGACAGGACCCAGGGCAGCACGGAGAGACCAATAAGGCCCTATTAACTCCTGCAGAAAGTTGATTACTTTGTCAGAAGAGGAAAAACATTTTTTTAAAAGGAATCTTTTTGTTATTTACCAGGCCCCAAAAACAATCTAAAGAATAGACATTTCTAAGCTAGTTAGAAAACAAAACCACCAAGGACTGCACATCAGCTAACCAAATGATCTGGATACTTGAGCAGATAGGGCTGGCACTTGCAACTCACAGGAAAGTGAATGAACTATGATGCAACATACAACCAATAGACCTCCACTCAAAAGACAGAGCAATTACATCAACTAGTAAATAACAAAGCCACAAAGTTGTGGAACTTCAACTCAATTAAGATATTTTTTACCTTTAGAACCGCACCGATCTAATTGTTGCTGAGTAGAAATTTCTTCTTATTTTTTAGTGACCGAGAAATCCATCTACAGACGACCTTTTGGGACAACTGCAGCCTCCGAAACTCGGGGATAATGGGCCCGCCCTCTACCCTTCTCTACTTAAATACCAGAATTAGTTCGTTTGGCACAAGGCTTGGACCTGTGACCCAAGACACAAGTCCCTCAAATTTTGCCAATTGACTAACCCCTAGGGCTGAGTAGGAGTATCTTGACCACTTAAATCATACAATTATGATCTTCAAGAGGCAATATCCTGTATTTGTGCAAACTTAATGACTTTCAAATTAAGCAAGTTGAACACCTTTACATTTAAGAAGGGGAGCCTTGGAGCAGCAGTAAAGTTGTCTTTGTGTTTCCGTGTTACCTATAGGTCACGGGGTCAGGCCATACAATCAGCCACTGATGCTTGCATCAAGGTAGATTGTCTACATCACACCCCTTGAGATGCGGCCATTTCCCAGATCCTGCATAAACGCGTTACGCAAGGATACTTTGTGCACTGGCTGCCCTTTTGAAAACCTCTTCAATAAACTAACTAATAAGTTTGGCCAAGCGGAAGTCCAAGGATAGACAGAGACAAGTAGTGTACTGTTTTAATAATTTGTCTTTAAAAGGTAAATGAAAGAGAGCAGCAAGCTTAATCAATTTGTACCTTATAGTTTGGACCTTTTAGAATCACACGGTGAAATACACATCAATCTAAATGACACTGACTAGAATATCTTGACCACTTAAACTATCCAATTAAGAACTTCAAGCAGCAATATCCTATGTTTGAGCAAACAAATGACCTTCAAATTAAGCAAATTAAACAAGTCTTCATCGCTTAAAGATGCAATGATCTGACAAATTTTGGCCAACAAAAAATTCAAAGCAAAAAAAAGCCAAACAAAAAAATAGAATAGCCATAACTTACAAGTAATGAACTGTGTTTATAATGTGTCCTATAAAGGTACAGAAAAGGTATGCATGTTCCCCAATCTGAAGAGGAAAATTAAATCAACAGGCTACAGCAACCACTCTCTAGGAAATCAGGAAATTTCTTGAACCAAGCGAATCACTTAGATTGCATAGATGCCAAGAAAAGTCATCAATCCCACAAACAACTCTAAGATGCATCATAATATCCATTGCGTCTTACTATATGCAGTTGGCAAACATCACTTTGCTTACCAGCCCCCAAAAAGTGGTTGAGCGTGGATTGAAAAACAAAGACATCCCTGAGGATACTAAAAATCTACTTGGCACATCCTTACTGAAAGATCAAAGTGAAAAGAGAATAGTGTCACTAATCTTATAACCTAAGTTAGCATTGATATAATATCCTTGCAACTTTTGCATTTCTTTAGTGTTGAATCAACCACAGATCAAAATAGAAAGGTGTCAACTATAGAAGAAACTTTCCTTTGGCAGGAGATAACTTCAACGGATCTGGCCGAAATAAGAGAAGATAGAAATGCAAGTACAGCCGAGAGATTAATCCCCTTCCAACTCGAAACATTCTAGAGAGTAAGCAAGAATTGTTAAGTAGTTAGTCATGTATAGTGTCTCAATCGGGAAGTAGATACCTATTATTATGTAATCACTGTATATAAATAGGGTTGTACAACACTTACTTAAGCAATAATATTTTCTCTCGTGCTTTCTCACATGGTATCAGAGCAATCGTGATAGATTTATCGTTGTGCATAAATTCCAGCGACTCCGGGAAGAGAAATCAGTCAACCGGAAGTCTTTTTCCGGCAAACACAGGTCTGTCGCAAGTAAAAGGTCACTATCCGCCGTTGTTGTGCAAAAACCAACACCACCACGAAGTACATCAGAGATTGGCGACCAACCCGTGAAAAAATCTCGGCAGAAAAGGACACATGCGCCCTCACGCGCCGCCGGAAGAATTTCTACGGCGAAGCACCGATGTCCACGCGCCGGCGCATGAGGCAGTTTCTGGCCAGAATTTGTAAAAACTCTTTCAGGGCAGTGTCTTCCCCTTGCAAATCCGAGCATACACATCCAATTCAAATCAAATTTCAATCACTTTTATATTTTTCCAGCGTGAACAGTAGTTTCCAGACAATTTCTGCTTTTTCGGCGCAACATTATAATGGCATTCGTATCAGAAGCCTTTAACTCACAATCCGTTGGATCCAATTCATTGAATTCAATCCAGATGGTTTCTTTATCGAATTATATTGAGTTACTTCGGTACAAAGCATGTAAACACACATCTTAAGGGATAGCTTCTGTTGTTCAAACAGATAGTAGCGTGACTTGTGTCTCCCAATCTTCAACCTCCGAGTCTTGGGTCATTGATTCAGGTGCATCTGATCATATTTCTGGTAACAAATCTCTTTTCACTACTATTTCATATTCTCAATCACTTCCAACAGTCACGATGGCCAACGGATCTCAAACCAGGGCAACTGGAATAGGTCAAGCAAGCCCACTTCCTTCCTTACCTTTAGATTCAATTCCTTATGTTCCAAATAGTCCTTTTAATCTCATAGCCGTTAGTTGTTTTGCCAAATCACTTAAATGAGTTGTTTTATTTCTTGATGACCTTGTGTTTATACAGGAACGCAAGTACGGGGCGGATAATTGGTACCGGGCGTGAATCAGATGGACTTTATGACCTTATCCTTGCAAAATCACATGGACTCACATCTTGTTTTCCTTCAATAACTTGTCTTGTTACCGACTTATCATATTTATTACATAAACGGTTGAAACATCCCAGTTTGTCAAAACTTCAGAAAATGGTACCTAGTTTATCTCACTTGTCCACTTTAATTAAAGTGTGAGTCATGTCAGTTGGGTAAGCATACCCGCTCTCATTTCCCTCGGCGTCTTGATAATCGAGCAGAGTCACCTTTCACTTTAGTCCATGCAGATGTTTGGGGTCCTAGTCGGGTCAGTTCTACCTTTGGATTCCGCTACTTTGTCAGTTTCATTGATGATTAATCCAGGTGCACTTGGATATTTTTTATGAAAAATAGGTCTGAATTGTTTTCTATTTTCCAGACCTTCCACGCTGAAATTCAAAATCAATTTAGGGTTTCTATCCGCACATTTGGTAGTGATAATGCCCTAGAGTATTTGTCTTCTCCATTTCAACAGTTTGTGAACTCTCATGGGATTATTCATCAAACATTTTGTCCATACACATCTCAACAAAATGGGTAGCTGAAAAAAAGAATAGACATCTTATTGAAACTGCTCGTACCCTACTCATACAATCTCATATTCCGTTGTGTTTTTGGGAGGATGCAATTCTTACATCTTGTTATCTTATTAATCGTATGTCATCTTCAGCTATCCAGAATCAAGTTCCATTCTCCGTCCTGTTTCCCCACTAACCTTTGTTCTCTCTTCCACCCCGTGTCTTTGGAAGCATGTGTTTTGTTCATAACCTTACTCGGAAAGGAAAAGATAAGTTAGCTCCTCGTGCTCTTAAGTGCGTATTTCTAGGTTACTCGAGAATGCAAAAGGGGTATCGATGTTATTCTCCTGACCTCCAACGGTACCTTATGTCCGCTGATGTTACCTTCTTTGAAACCCAATCATACTTCATAGGTCCAGGTAATCACTTAGGTATTTCTGAGAGTCACTATCCCCCATTCATCTTCCTCTACAACTCCAGCTCCATCACCTACAGCTCCAGTTGCAGCTCCACCACCTATAGCTCCAATCCCACCACCTAGTCCAGTTCAACCTTCTGCAGCTCCACCACTCTTGACTTATCATCGTCGTCCACGTCCAGCATCAGGTGATAATAGGCTAGATTCATATAGTTTAGCGACTATTTATGCCCTAACTTTACTATGCTTCACTATTCTAGGAAGGTTAAATGACGATAAAATGACTCTAATTGTGAATTTTATGTTTTGCAGGAGCAAGTCGTGCTTATGAGGCCATACGACAGTGTTTGGAGCTAAATTAAAACAAGGAAAGCCCCTCGGAGTTGAGTGCGTGTGAAAGAAGGAAGAGAAAAAGAGAAAAATAGTTGATCCACTCTAGCGTGGGCCAAGCGCGGCCTTAGCGCGGCCACGCTAGAGCAAAAGACGCCAGGCAGTGTTGAAGTCGATTAGCGCGGCCCAAGCGCGGTCTTAGCGCGGCCGCGCTAGTCCAGGAAGCAGCGACAGTGTAGAAGCCAATTAGCGCGGCCCAATGCGCGGTTCGAGCGCGGCCGCGCTAGTCACTCCGAAACGCGGTAACATTAAGGGTAAACTTGGAAATCTGGGGGCAATTCCACTTAAACCTATAAAAGGTCCAGCTCGCCCAAAAAGGGGATATCAAGGTTTTTAAGGTTTTGTTCAAGGCAAGAAGAGGCAAGAGGCAAGAGGCAAGGAGGATAATTCGGCATCGAGTTCTACCTTTCTTCCTTTTGCTTTTATCATTCATGATGAATTTTGTTGTTGTGATTATGAACACAATTATGAGTAGCTAATTATTTAGTCTAAGGTTTTGATGGAACCTGTTGAAGGATGAACTTCTTGTTGTGTTAATATAGTTTGCCCGGTTTAATCTCTATTTGTCAACTACGTTCTTGTTGTAGTTAATTGATAGCATCCTCAATTAGCTGTGCATATTTAGTATGTATTACTCGGGAGAGAGTGCATATTTAGGTAGTTGTTGAACAACACCACTCCCAAAGTATATGAGGGATCAATAACCGAGGGTTTAAAGGTGGGATTAGGGATAACGAAACTTTGGGTGCGATCTAAGTGAGCTGTAATAAAAGCCAGCTAGCGTAACTCGGGAGAGTGCGTCTAGTAAATTGTCATAATTACTCGGGAGAGATTTACGGTAGTAAGAATGCTCATGATCGATAGAGACGATTAGGTAAATCTATATGAAACATCACACGAAAGGATTCCATCAATAGGGGAAATCACAACCTTAGATCCTTCTCTTATTTGTTTACAACTCAGTCATAGTTAGCTCTTAGTTTTAATTAATTTTATTCAGTTATAGTTAGTAGAAATATCACCAATTGTTATTCAAAATATCTGGGAAGCTGATTACGGAGAATTCAGTGAGTCTGACAAAAGTAATTGATAGGTTAATTCCCTGGGATTCGACTTTGGGCTAAATACACGGATTATGGCATAGTTGGGCGTGATCAAATTTTGGCGCCGTTGTCGGGGAGTTAACGGTGTTATTAGTTGCAGTTGAAAGAAATACAAAAATTCTTAGTGTAGTCAATTTTATTCATTTTCAAATCCATACATTGAAAAATTAACGTTTGCTAACTTGATTGTACAGGTGCATGCCTAGAAACTCATCGAGAACTGGTGAAGTTTTTGAAGCATTATCAGATCCCGAGAAAGTATTCAAGTCCTTGAATTGGGCCAACCGGAAAAGCAAACAACAACAATCAACTGAACAACCTGAACCAGACATGGCAGAGCTGGTGAACAACAGAAACAATAATGGTGATAACGTGGTAGACCCAACTGCGCAAGTAGTGGCGCCTCTTGTGCCAGAGGCTCCTCTATATGATTGGGCACAACCTACGGCAGAGAATTTGGCCACAGCGATAGTAGTCCGCAGATACAGGCTGAATCTTTTCAGATCACAAACAACATGTTGCACTTGTTGCAAAACAAGGGACTATTCTCTGGATCATACATTGAAGATCCTCAACAATACTTGAAGAATTTCCTGTCAATCTGCAAAACTCAAAGACAGCCAAACGTGACTCAGGAAGCAATAAAGTTGTTGTTTCCATTCTCTGTGACAGGAGTAGCCCAGACTTGGCTAAATTCACTCCTTATTAATTCTATCACCACATGGGAGGAGTTAGTCAAGCAATTTGTGAACAAGTTTCATCCACCCAACAAGACTGCTCAGCAAATTGATGAAATTTTGAGCTTCAGACAGAAACCAACGGAAGCATTGCAAGAAACATGGGAACGATTCAAAGGGATGTTGGTTATATGTCCTCGCCATTGTATTCCTTAGCAGATGCTGGGGCAGAGGTTTTATATGGGTCTGGCAAATAACGTGAAGGCTAATGTTGATGCTTCAGCTAGTGGAGCATTCTTGAGCAAATCATGGAGAGAAAGCCAGATCCTGCTCGACAAGATGGCACAGAATTCAGGATGGACAACCAAGAATGCACCTATCACTCCAGTAGTTCACTCAGTGGCCTTAGATCCAACCAACACTCTTGCTGAAAATATGGCACCTTAATGACACAAATGAGCATCCTCACCAAAAAGGTGGAAGAGTCAGGGCAAAAGCAGCAGGTGCACTTTGTAGATACAACCAATGGGGGCTTATGGACATCTTGCATTAGTCAGCCACTTGGTAACCAGTGGAATGCTGAAAGTGATCACCATCACTACCTTGAAAACATGAATTATGTGTCTAACTATAGGGGCCAGAGACAGGGTGGTCAGAATTGGGGCCAGCAGAATCAGTCATACAGGTCAGTCCTGCCGCAGCACAACAACGGAGATATGGGAGCCATGCGACCTTACGGTAATGTGGCGCCCTACCAAAGGCCACAGGGTTACAATAATCCAAATCAGCAGCAGGCTTATCATCAACCGCATCAGCAACATAATGGGAGACAGGAAGATGGGTTTGCTAGACTCGAGGCAATGATGCAGCAGGTTATTGGGTCAAATGCGAAAATGAGTGAAAGAGTAAATGCACATGAGTCAGCCATAAAAAATATTGAAGTGCAAATGGGCCAGATCTCGATGTCTTTGAATAATCGTCCTCATGGGACATTACCTGCAGACACTAAGGTAAATCCAAAAGATCAGGGCCCAAAGCAGCTGATGGCAGTGAGTCTACGTAACGGCAGAGACCTAGACTTAGAGCAAGAAAGGGCTCGAGAAAGCAGACAGGCTTAGACACTTGTACCCGTGCCTATTGAACTAGATGATTCAGCAAGACTGACCGAGGTGACAGTGCAGCCTGCCCCGGAAGAAACCAACACACAGATTGAGGCTGAGAAAGAAGCTGAGACAGCCCAGGAACCGGTAGTAGAGGTAGTGTCCGACATAGAGAAAGCCCAGGGAAGAAGAGACCTCCAGCACCATTCCCACAGAGGCTGGCCAAGTACCAGGAAGATGAACAATACAATAAGTTCTTGAAGATGTTGAAACAAATTCAGGTAAATATTCCATTGATTGATGCCTTGAAGGAGATGCCTGGTTATGCAAAAATGATGAAGGACTTGATGTCCGAAAAATTCGACTTCCAAGACTTGGCCATAGTGGCTCTAACTCAGACCTGCAGTGCTGTTGTGACTTGACCAGTTGCTGAAAAGTTGTCTGATCCAGGGAGTTTCACAATTCCCTGCACCATTGGTAACTTTGCCTTTGCCAAGGCACTCTGTGATTTGGGGGCCAGCGTAAATCTTATGCCCCTGGCTATCTATAACAGGTTGGGGATTGGAAGAGCTAGACCCACGTCTATTTTGTTACAGCTGGCCGACATAACTGTGAAAAGACCCTCAGGTATTCTCGATGACGTGTTGGTGCAGGTAGGAAAATTTGTGTTCCCTGCAGATTTTGTGATTCTAGATTGTAGAGTGGATGAAGAAATTCCCATAATTTTGGGAAGGCCGTTCTTGGCCACGGAGCGAGCTCTCATTGATTGTGAAACTGGGGAGCTCAAGATGAGGTTGAACGATGAGGAGATAACATTCAACGTGCAGAAATCTATGAGGCGACCAAGTGAATTCGCCAATTGTTCTCTTCTAGATGTCGTGGATATAATCCTGGAAGAGGATGATGAGACCTTGACTATTGAGGATCCTCTTGCTGCATGTCTTATGAATTTAGACGAGGTGAATGGGAAGAATTGGCAGAATGGGTGCTGGCTTTTGAGGCCAAAGGCTTTTGGAAGAGATCACTTGAATTTGAGCCCCTGCACTTTGAAAAAAGAGAAACTCCTCCAGCCAAGCCATCCATAGAAGAACCACCGAAGCTGGAGTTGAAGCCATTGCCCGCCCATCTCAGGTATGCATTCCTAGGTCCTAACTCCACATCACTTGTTATTATCTCATCTAGTTTGTTAGATGTGCAGGCACAACAGCTTTTGCAGGTACTCAGGGAGTGCAAGACTGTAATTGGGTGGACCATGGCAGACATTAAGGGGATCAGCCCGGCGTTTTGTATGCATAAAATTCTGCTTGAAGAGGGGCACAAACCTTCCAGGGAATACCAAAGAAGGCTGAACCCCAATATGAAGGAAGTGGTGAAGAAGGAGATTATTAAGTGGTTAGATGCGGGAATCATTTTCCCCATCTCTGACAGCAACTGGGTTAGCCCGGTGCAATGTGTTCCTAAGAAGGGTAGTATGACGGTGGTAAAAAATGATAACAATGAGCTGATCTCTACACGAACCGTCACAGATTGGAGAATTTGTATGGACTATAGGAAATTAAATCTGGCCACCCGGAAAGACCACTTCCCACTTCCCTTCATTGATCAAATGCTTAACAGACTGGCAGGGAGGTCCCACTTCTGTTTTCTGGTTGGGTACTCGGGGTACAATCAGATCTCCATTGCTCCAGAGGACAGAGAGAAGACCTCGTTCACATGTCCATATGGGATTTTTGCTTTTCGGAAGATGCCCTTCGGCCTATGCAATGCACCTGCCACATTCCAAAGGTGCATGATGGCTATATTCACAGACATGGTCGAAGACATAATGGAGGTGTTCATGGATGATTTCTCAGTGGTGGGAAACTCATTCGAGGAGTGCCTTGCAAATTTGACCAGAGTGTTGAAAAGGTGCATTGAGACTAACCTTGTGCTCAATTGGGAAAAGTGTCATTTCATAGTACAAAAGGGTATAGTCTTAGGACACCTGGTGTCAAGCAAGGGAATCGAGGTGGATCGTGCGAAAGTTGATGTGATAGCAAAACTTCCACCTCCCACATCAGTCAAAGCAACCAGGAGCTTCCTCGGGCACGCCGGTTTCTACCGGAGATTCATCAAAGACTTCTCATAAATTGTCAACCCTCTGTGTAAGTTGTTAGAAAAAGATCACCCTTTCGTATTTTCTGATGATTGCAGGGTAGCATTCGAGGAGTTGAAGAAGAGGCTAGTCACAGCACCCATCATTGTTGCCCCCGACTGGGAGCAACCATTCGAACTCATGTGTGACACTAGTGACTATGCAGTGGGAGCAGTGCTAGGACAGCGGAGAGACAAGATAATGCACCCAATTTACTACGCAAGTAGAACGTTAAGTGGAGCCCAGCTAAACTACACTGGTTGTGGTGTTCGCATTCGACAAGTTCAGATCATACCGGATTGGCTCTAAGGTAATTGTATATGATCCGGAGGTGTGTCCCCGAGACAAAATAATCTTCTGTTTTGCAGGCATGTCACGCATCGGCATGTGGCGGGCATTTTGGAGGAGTCAGGACGACAACAAAAGTTCTAGAAGCCGGGTTCTACTGGCCAACCGTGTTTAAGGATGCACATCGATGGGTGAAGGGTTGTGATGAATGTCAGCGAACCGGGAACATCTCTCGGCGCCATGAGATGCCCATGAACCCAATTCACGAGGTTGAAGTGTTCGATGTATGGGGGATAGATTTCATGGGCCCCTTCGTCAGCTCCTATGACAATAAGTACATACTTGTTGCTGTAGATTATGTGTCCAAATGGGTGGAAGTTGCAGCTCTCCCCACCAACGATGCAAGGGTAGTGATCGGGTTTTGAAGAAGAATATATTCACCCGTTTCGGGATCCCGAGAGCGATTATCAGTGACGAAGGCACTCACTTTTGAAGGCTCTGCAACCGAGCCTTCGAGAAATTGCTAGAAAAGTACGATGTGCGCCACAAGGTGGCAACCCCATACCATCCTCAGACTAGTGGGCAGGTCGAAGTGTCCAATAGAGAGATAAAGAGTGTGTTGACTAAGACTGTGAACGCCACAAGAACCGATTGGGCGAAGAAGTTAGACGACGCCAGTGTTATTAAAAGCGCACGCTTCACGCTTTAAGCGCTGAAGCGACGCGAAGCGCAGCCCTATCGCTTTTCTGCCATAAAAGCGACTCACATACAAAAGGCGCACGTTTTAATCGCTTAAGCGAGGAGCGCCGCTGTGAAAAAAGCGCAAAAAAGCGTGCTTAAGCGACGACTGCCATCCACTTAGGGTTTTTTTTAGAAAGTTTTGGCAAATAAACCATCAGTTTGCGAAATAAGCATACGCGACGACTGCGACTCAGTTTTCTCCAATTCTCTGTAAGTTTCTTCTTCTCTCTTCTTCTCTTCTCTTCTTCTTCTCCAGTTCTCTGCGACTCATTTTTTCTCTTTTTCTTTCTATTTTTTTTCACTTTCTATTGCCTAAAGTGTTCGACTCCTTCTGCCCTATTTGTCTCTTCTTCTTTCTATTTTTTTCACTTTATTTTGCTCCGTTTTTGTGCCCTAAAACTACGCTCTGTTTTTCTGTTTCCTGCTCTGTTTTTGTGCCCTAAAATTATGTTTTTCTTCTTCTGGTTTATGCTCTGGTTTTATTGCTTAATATGTTATTTTTAATGAGTTCTTAGTTATTTATCTATGCCTATTTTATTTTATTTATTTATGTGTTAAATTGCGCTTTACATGAAAAAAGCGTGTGATTCGCTTCGCGCTTCTCGCTTCACCGAAGCGAGGCCTCGTCGCTTTTTTGCGCTTAACGCTTTCCAAAACACTGGACGACGCACTCTGGGCCTACAGAACAGCATTCAAAACACCAATTGGTATGTCACCTTACAAGTTGGTGTTCGGAAAGGCCTGTCACTTGCCAGTGGAAATAGAACATAGAGCTTTGTGGGCATTGAAACAGCTAAATCTGGACATTGAGGCTGCGTGCACAAATAGAGTCACAAAATTGCATGAGCTAGATGAGTTTCAATATCTTGCTTTCGAGAGCACGAGGTTGTACAAGGAAAGAATGAAGAGGTTGCACGATAAGAACATTGTTGAGCGAAACTTCAAACCCGGAGATATGGTGTTGCTTTATAATTCAAGATTAAGGCTATTTCCGGGTAAACTCAAGTCACGATGGTCTGGACCATTTCGTATAGTCGAAGTGCTCCCTTCAGGTGCCATAGAAATTGCTTCAGAAAAAGATTCCCACACATTTAGAGTCAACGGGCACAGATTGAAACAGTATGTGGGCATGGATGAAACCAAAAAAGTGTCAGTGATACATCTGGCTGAACCTCAGGGGTCGAGCGAGCCTTAAATGTGCTCATTTGCGTCGTGTCGCGACGTTAAATCAGGCGTTGCATGGGAGGCAACCCATTGACTTGTTGTAATTGTCGTGCCACGACATTAACTAAGGCGTTGGTTGGGAGGCAACCCAACGTGTAGTGTTTTTAGTGTAGTAGAATAGTAGTTGAATTGTTGTAAGTACTAACACATGCAGGTGAGCTTAGGCGAGGAAGAAATCCAACCGCACTGAAGGAACAGGTAAAAATTGTGTGACAACTTCGAGCCAAGAAGCGCGGCTGCGCATATCCACAATTGTTCTGCCTCCAAGTAGCGCGGCCGCGCTAATTAGGTTTCATTCTGCCTCGTCTCGACGCTACAAGCGCGGGCGCGCTACGACCGCGCTAAATGCGTTGTTTTCTGCCTCACAAGAGTGGCCGCGCTCGAACCGCGCTTGTTAGGTTCGCCGGTCAAGTTTTGTGTTAGTAGTTTTATTTTATTTTATTTTTTTAGTTTGGTTCTTATTTTTCCCAACCCTAACC